>PVJA010006471.1:0-73044 GCA_004027025.1 Myocastor coypus
AGACTTTTTAAAGGGCTGAAGGAGGAGTCAACACTTCACTTCGTCGGAGAAGCTTCGGTCTTCGCATTCAGACTGGACTTCATCGTCTGGCTTGCAGCACAGACTCTTCGGCCTCCAGCTTAGACCTCTCGCCTTCCGCCGCAGACTCTTCAGCCTCCAACTACAGAAACTTCAGTCCTCCATTACGGACCCGTCAGCCAACAGAGACTTACACGGAGTGCTGCAGTGAGTCCAAGCCTCGGGATTGAATCCTTCAGTCTGGAGTGTGCAGACGCTCTGTGCGCGCTTCCTCATCTGACTCTGTGGCTATTATAAGCCAATCTTACAATTTCTTATAGATTGTATATTTGGTGTTAATATCCATTCCTTATATTATATCTATTCTGTTCCTCTAGTAAAACCCTGACCGATACAGGTACCAAATCAATAGTTACCATAGTTTTTCAGTTTCTAGGTTGTTCTTGAAGCTATTGTTATTGCTAACTCTACATTAACCAGGAATGTCATACCTGTTATAATCAGGTATTCTCTCTTCTAAAATAGCACTACAATTTTCTGGGGTCATAACCATCAGCATAATCCAGTACTGAGGAACTGAATGCTGAGTCAAATAAATAGCAACTTTTCATATTTAATCAATTTGGAAATTAGAATCTTAGGACAGACATAGACCAAGAACCAACATCAACTAGAAAACATTTTTGAGGAATATACTTTTCCTATAGAGGCTCCAATACTGGAGATAAAAAGCTCTAAATAAATATCAGTACATAAATATCTCTAGACAAATATCTAGGTAAATATCTCTAGACAAATAACTATCTTCATGTGAAACTTACCAGCAATAAAACAGAAAGAAAATTCAAAATACAAAATGACAAGATCCAAAAACAAAGTAGAGGGCCAGCGAGGTAGCACAGAAAACTAAGCACCTGTTTAGGCAAGCGCAGGGACTGGAGTTTGATCCCTGGCACCAAGTGCCATGCTGGCCCTACCCCTGGTGCACTGAGCTGGTCAGTGAGTCCAGACATGGTGGTATACACCTGTAATCCCCGTGCTGGGAAGACTAAAAACAGGAGGATCATTATAAGTCCAAGCTGCATAGTAAGACTCTATAACAAGTACATTAAAAAACAAACAAACAAACAAACAAAAAAAAAAACCAAATAGGCCTCCATCTGAGGCCAAGTCCTTGGGACAGTGAGATTGAAGCAATCAGAAGCTTCCCCTCATCCCCTGGGTTTTCTGAAATCACATCAATAGAAATAGGAAAACACAGATGATTGAGACTATAGAGGAGATCAGATTAGAAACAGCCTCTCAGTTAATAAAAAATACAACAATCAAAATGAAGCCTTGCTCAGTAGATATAGAGTAGACACAGATAAACAAACACAAGCGCTTAATGAAATAATGTAAACTATGATTGCTCAATATGTGAAAGAAACAGAATCCATGAAACAGATTACAACAGATGTCAAGGAGATTTAAAAGTATACACTGTGAACTGAACAAAGCAGAAGACAGAATATCAGAACTAGAAAATAGGACAGAGGTTACCAAACACAAGTAGAAAGATATCTTGAAAACAGTGAAGATAGTGAAAAGCCAAAGCAACAGTCAAGATTATGTGAAGAACAATACAAATGTGGTGATGATCAAGTCAATGACAAACTACAAGAGAGAGAAAAACATCATTAAATGCTAGCTGTACGCAGCAATAATTAAAAAAAAAAAAGACATCCCAAGAGTGGAATAACAATTTTGACACACAGTAAGTGAGCCATATAGAACTCCAAATAGCCACAGCTGAAATAATCTACACCAAGGCATATAATAATAAAAACATTCAGCCCAAAAACAGAATGTTGAAAGAAGTTAGAAAAAAGAAACAAAACATCTAGAAATAAATCAGAATCTCAGAAGATTTCTCAATACAAGCCCTTAAGTCAAGGAATACCTGGAATGAAGCGTTTCAAGTACTGAAAGAAGATAATCTTCAATCCAGATTGATGTGTCTTGCAAAACTATATTTAAAAATGAAAGAGAAAACAAGATCTTTCTATGACAAAGTATACTGAAGGAATTTATTTCCACCAAATCAGCTCTACCAGTTCTAAAAAATGTTCTGAAGAATATTTCTTCTTTTCTGAAAAAGAGATCATGAAGATAACATTTCCAAGAACAGCAATGGAAAGAAACTACCAGGTGAGGTAAGAAATTAAACGGCGGGAAAGGATAAGGAACCAAGAGCAGGAAGATAATATGATAAGGATAACCCAAAACATATCAGTTATAATCATCAATGGAAATCATATCAATACATCAAACAAAAGAAATAGACTAGCAGAATGAATCAAGAAATAAGAACCAACAGTATGTTGAATATGAAACTCACATTTAACTCAAAAGAAATTCAGGTTCTGCAAGTCAAGGGATGGACTACAGTACTCCATGTGGCAGGAAACCAGAAGACAGCAGAGGTAGCTACTCTACTTAAAGAGGTTTGAAACTTCAAGACTGATCAAAAGAGACAAAGATCACTATATACTGGTTAAGGGAAAACTCCAATATGAAGAAATAACAGTCATAAATATATATTGGCCAGATACTTGTGGCCTCAACTATGTAAAACAAATATTAATGGACAGTAAAATCAAATAAATGATTCAGTGAGATAGCTCAGCTGTCTAATACATCTGCTTAGGCAAGCTTAGGCAAGCACAAGGACTGTGGTTCAATCCCCAGCAACACTTGCTATGCCAGCCCTGCCGCTAGGCAGGCTGAACCAGCAAAAAATAAAATAAATAATGATGATGATGATAATAATAATAATATAAAAATCGAACAAATAGTAACACAATTCTGATGGGGGACCCTAATATCCCACTGTAATAGATAGACAGATCAACTAGACTAAAATATCAACAACAAAAAAATAAAAACCAGAACTCAATGAAACATGTAAACAAATGAACTTAGTGGATATCTACAGAGTTCTCTACCTCACAACATCAGAATACATACTTTTCTCAGCTATACATGGGACATTCTACAAACTATACAAGAGACCATATGCTAGCCCATAGAATATGCTTAAGTAAATGTAAATGAATGAAATGATCCCATGCATATCATCAGACCATAACGCAATGAAATTGGAAATCAATGGCAAAACTAAATAGACACATAAAAATTAAATAATACCCCCCTGAATAACCAGTGAGTCAAATATGAAATTTAAAAAGAAATTAAATAACGTATACAATTAAATGATAATGCTGATATAACATACCAGAATTTATGGTATGTCATAAAAGTAATGCTAAGAAGGAAACTGATAGCAGTGAATCATCACATCAGGAAAACAGAATGAGATCAAAGAAACTATCTCATGTTTAACCTCAAAATTCTATAAAAATAATAAGTCAAGCCCAAATCACATATGAGGGTGGAAATTATAATGATCAGAACCAAAATCAATGCACTGGAGACTAAGAAAATAATACAATGAGTCAAAGAGTTGATTATTTAAAAGATTAAATAAAATTGATAAACTCTTTGCCAGCCTTATCAAAAAAAGAGGAAAAAGGGCCAGGGATATAGCTCAGTGGCACAGTGCCTGCCTGGCAAATACAAGGTCATGGGTTTGTTTTCTCGTACCTACACTACATCCAAGAAAAAGAAAGAAAATTAAAAAGAGGTAAGAAAGGACTCAGATTTATGCAACTAGGACTAAAAAACATGAAATCACTTAAGTTCCTGTGGAAGTGAAGGAAATCATCAATAGCAACTTTAGAACCTGTACTCTAATAAGACAAAAAAAAAAAAAAAGAAGAAATAGATTATTTGGTACATATGAATTACTAAAGTTGAATCAAGAAAATGTAAAAGTTCTAAATAATCTAATATCAATCAATGAAATTAAAATCCTACCAATAAAGAAAATGCCAGGCCCTAATGGATTCACTGCTGAATTCTACAAGAAAACTAGAAAAGATCCAATACCATTTCCCTAAAACTCTTTAATGAAATAGAAAGGGGGATAATACACCCGAAATCATTCCTAGAAGCAAGTACTACCCTGATACCAAAACCAGAAGACTCAACCAAAAGAAAAGAACTACAAGCCAATCTCCCTAATGAATTCAGACACAAAAATCCTCAATAGGATACTGACAAACAGAATGCAGCAAATAATCAAGATTGTACACCATGACCCAGTGGGATTCATTCCAGAGACGCAGGTATGTTTCAAAATACAGAAATCCAGAAATCATTGTATCTATAGAGCCAAAGATGAAAAACAACATGATCATCTCAATGGATTCAGAAAGAAAATTTGAAAAACTCCAACACCTATTCATGATAAAACCATGCAAAAAACTGGAATAGATGGTCTTGATCTCATTCTGATAGATAACTATGACAAAACAACTGCCAAAATTAGAAAGCATTTACTCTAAAATCAGGAACAAGACAAGGAGTACTCTACTCCTATTCAATATAGTTTTCAATATAGTTTTGGAAACATTAGCCAAGACAATTAGGCAAGAGAAAGAAATAAAAGGAATAATGATAGACAAGGGAGAAATTATATTATTATTATTTGCAGATGACATGATAGTCTACATAAAATACCTCTAAAAGTCCACTGAAACATCTAGCTTTAATAATCAAATTTGATGCCATAGCTGGATACAAAATCAACACTCAACAGGCCATAGTATTTCTGCTCACAAATGATGAACTCACTGAGAATTACAAAGACCACATCTTTCACAGTAGTATTGAAAATAATGAAATGCTTACAAATCAATTTAACAAAGGATAGAAAAAAAATCTCTACATTGAAAATTACAGTACTCTGAAAAAATATTAAAGAGGATATCATAAAATGACACTATATCCCTTGATCTAGGGTAGGAGGAACCAAAATTTGAAAATGATCATACTCCTAAAAGTGTTACACAGATTCAATGCCATCCTGATTACAGTCCCATTAGTATACTTCACAGAACTAGCAAAAAGATTATTTCCCAAATTCATTTTGAACCTGTAGAGATCTAGAATTACAAAAAACAATTCTAAGAAACAAAGGCAAGGAAGGGTCATCACATTACCTGACTTGAAATTACGTTACAAAATTATCATGCCAAAAACAGCATTATACAAAAAACAAACCTAAACACCAATGGGACAGAATAGAAGATGTAGAAACAACTCTAAATGTACACAATCATTCTCTCTTTGACAAAGTGGCCAAAACGCATTCACGGGAAGAAAGATAGCCTCTTTCATAAATGGTGCTGAAAAATTTGGCTTTCGAACACCCTGGAGGTTTAAATTAGACCTACGTGTGTCCTACAACAACCTAAAATAAAAGTGGACCAAAGGCCTAAATGTTAAAACAGAAACACTAAATCTTCTGAAAGAGAGCCTAGATAGAACTCTTGAAGATATAGTAGTAATCAGATCTCATAAACAAAATTGTGATCAAAGAGGGACTATTACAAACAACTGGGATCTTATTAAAAAGCTTTGCAGATCGAAGATGTCACTGATAGTAAAAAGACAACTGACAGAGTACATAAAAATTTCATCTAGCTGTTGCTCAGATCTAGGACTAATACCAGAACATATAAAGAAGAGAAAAAAATGAAACCTCCCAAATTTAAAGACCCAATCTAAAAATAGCCATCTGAGATGAATATATGCTTCTCAGATAAAGAGGTAGAAATGGCAAATAAATATATGAAAAAATGTCCATCACCACTAGCCACTGGAGAGATGCAAATTAAAACAATACCTAGATTCTAAATAACCCCAGAAAGAATGGCTATTATGAAGAAATCAACCAATAACAAATGCTAGAAGGGATGTAGGGAAAAAAAAGTGACCTTCTCCTCTTTCAGTGGGAGTATAAACTTGTGCAGAGACTGTAGGAATGCAGAGAGTACTAAAAAACATGAGGACTAAAGTTCTAGTCGATCCAGCTTTCTTTTTCTTGGTATCTTCCCAAAAGATTTAAGAGAACCATACCTCAGTGATACATGTATATCCATGTTGATAGCAGCACAGTGGATAATAGCTAAATCTGTTTCTTTAATTTTAAAAAGAAAATAAAACAAAATAACAAAAAATAGAACAGCACAAAAACAATAAAAAAAAAAAAAAAAGCTGGGCATGGTGGTGCATGCCTGTAATCCCAACACTTGGGAGGCTGAGGCAGGAGGATTGGTGCAACTTCAAGACCAGCCTGGGCTACAAAAATGAGCTCACAGACAGCCTGAAAGGCATAGTGAGACCCGGTCTCAAAAAGACAAAAAGGAAATAAATAAATAAATAAATAAATAAAACAAAATTTCAAAACAAGATCTTGGAAATAAGCCAGATACCCATCAACTGAGGAATGGACAAAAACATAGTTTGTTTGTGTTGTCTTAATGCAATCAAATAGTACTAAGAAGAATAAACTTGGGACATTTCTAGGTAGTGGATAGACATTGAAACTGCACTCATAAGTGAAAGAAATCAGACACGCCTGTGTAAATATTTCATTGTCTCTCTGGTGTAAGAAACTACAAGTGCAAATAAGAACCAAAATATATAATAAATATTGTGAAATAAATTGTTCAAAAGGAAATGAAGTGAAGGAGAGAGAAGGAGGAAAGGAGAAAAGAGAAGCAAAAAATGAGAAAAGGACAAAATGGAAATGAAACTTTGTAACTAAGAAGAGAGGAGGTAGTTAAAAGAGGACTGGAATGGGAAAAAAGAGAAATCAAGATATAGCATGTACAGCTACAAATTTCCTATGATGAATGTAATCATTACATATACTTAAATTGTACCAATAAAGTTATGTTTTAAAGAAGAAAAAGAAATCAGCAATTGAAGATCTAGAAGGCTTACTTTACTGTTTTTAATTGTATGGATTGTATATAGAGGTAACACTTGTTGGACAAAAGAGATGGGATTACAGCTGAAATGAGAATTGGAGGTGACCACTGACATTCATTACCACTGACTGAGGGCTTTCTATGTGGTAGAGGCTGATCTAAGGGCTGTGTGTAAATTATTTCATTCAAATGTCTGCAGAATAATTTTGTGCTGTCAATATTATCTTTATGTTCATTTTATTTTATTTTTTAACTTTATTATTTATGTATGTATGTGTGTATTTATTTTTATTATTTATTTATTTATTTATTTATTTATTTATTTATTTATCTATCTATCTATTTATTTATGCTATGGCCAGCTCAGCCTGCCCTGGGCATAGGGCTGGTGCAGCATGAGGTGCTAAGGATCAAACCATTGTCCCTATGATTGCTTAAGCTGGCACTTTAGACCACTGAGCTATCTCACTGGCCCCTATTTTCATGTTAGAGATGAGAAATAAGTCAGTATTTACGGGCAGGTGAGAGAGCTCAGCAGCATAAGTGCCTGAGCATGCAGCAGGAAATGGGGTTTGATGCCTGGCACCACATGCTGTGCTGGTCCTGCTCCTGGGTGTACTGAGGTGGCCACTGAGACCCGGTGTGGTGGTGCACATCTGTAATCCTAGCACTAGAGAAGCTGAGACAGAAGGATCACTACTACTCCAAGCTGCCTGGTGAGACCCCATACCAAATACATTTTTAAAAATTAATTCAGGATGTTAAGACCTAAAAGGACTGTTGGATTCCTCATGCTATAGATGGTCCATATAGTACAAAATCTGTAGAATTTTTGGTTAAACGGTTAAAGGGTAAAAGGAGGAGGGAAAAAAGAGAAGGAGCAGAGGAGCATGAGGAAAGAGGAGAAAAGTATTGGTTTAAGTTGCTGAATGTTGTTTTTGAAACTGCAAGTCCTATCTCCTTGGTATGTAGAGAAACCAACTTGGTTGGTTAAAATTTTATTCATAAAATGAAGTGGAAGTGGGCAGAATAAAACAGAGCAGAAACAAAATAGAATGAAGTTATGTATGCAGGATGCATTATAGTTAGTAAAATATTGTTACATGGATTAAAATTTGTGTGTGCATACTGAATTGCTATGTAACACTAATAAATGAGTTAGTGTCAGATTTAAAAATATCTGAAATTGCAAGGAAGCATCTTCAGAAATCTAAAGTCTGAATTCAGACTACTGTTTTTGATCTAGAAAATCCTCTGAAGAGAAAATAAAGTAAATTCTGTTTGAATATGTCCACTCCTAGCAAAATGCCAAAGAATATACACACAGTAGGCCACAATGAACACAGCCTTCAAACCATGAAAACACGCACTGATGACAGGGAATGAAAATAAGTAGGAGTGGCTGGGCCACGAAGACATCAGATGTGATCACTAACACATGCAGGATCTTATAATTAATATGTTTAATACACTTAGAGAAATAGAAAGTAAAACACCAAAGTAGCGAATCAGAGAGATAACTCAGCTGTCTAAAAAGCCTGCTTAGGCAAGCTTAGGCAAGTGCAGAGACCGTGGTTCAATCCCTGGCACCCCATGCCACACCAGCTCCACCCCTCCAAAACTGTCAGTGAATAAAAATATGACAAACATTTATAAATAAATAGACTATCTGAAATAAAAATAAGATAATTGAATTCTAAAAATTAATGGATATGCCAAACAAACTTAGCTTGGCTGAAGAGTGAACTGGCACAACCATTTTTAAGCATAGTTTCGCTTTATCCATTGCATTTGAAAATGCACATACACTTCATGCTTGCCATTCTGTTCCTATACGTGTACACTGCATTCTGAATGCTTCTTAAATCTATCATGCATGAGGACTGTACCTTCACACAACATATAGATGTGTATATGAAAGATACACAAAGCAATGAACAGGAATGCATGTATGCAGAATGACTTGGGGGTATCTCAGAAACACGCAGCTGAGTTTAAGAAATGTCTTGAAGAATAACATGGCAGCTTGATTTTACTTATAGAATTGATAACAGAAAAAAATACACACCCATTAAATAGAGGATAGAGGTATTAGTGATAAAACTGAAAACAGATGCAAAGGAATAATTTACATAGTGATAGTAAGAGTCTGAAGCTGGGAAAATATAATTGTGAGAGAAAGAACAGTTATGGTTCCAAGTACTCTACTTCTGAAATTCAGCAGTCGATACATGGGACTTTGGTTTATTATTTTTGTTTAAACTGTCCATGCAGTGGCCAGGGTTTGATCCCCAGTGTGCTGTGCCAGCCCTGCCCCCGGGGTGCACTGAGATGGGCATTGAGACTGGGCATGATGTTGGCACGCACCTATAATCCCGTAATCCCAGCTCTTTGGGAGGCTGAACACAGTTGAATCACTACAAGTCCAATCTACATAGTGAGACCTTGTAGACCCCACAGAACCTTACTGAAATATATATGTATATGTATATATATATATATATATATACATATACATATATATATAATTTATGAATAACATTGAGATATAAATGATATTTTAAAACAAAAAGTGATAAATTGTATATTAGATCTCAAGAAATTACATAGCCAGGGGCCAGTGAGATAGCTCAAGGGACAAAGCACCTGCTTGGTAAGCACAGGGATCAGGGTTTGATCCCTGATCCCTCAGGCTGTGCTGGCCCCACCCCTGGGGCATGCTGAGATGGGAGTAAGACTGGGTGTGACGGTGCACACCTGTTATCCCAGTGCTGGGGAGACTGAAAACAGGAGGATTACCACAATGCCTGCCTACTTGCCTAGTGAGAGCCTATACTAAATACACAAATGAAACAAGCAAACAAAAACAAATTACATAGCCAAAGCATGGACCACCAAGGAAAATGTAAGATAGAGTGCTTGCTGCAGGAAATATCTGTTCTAGGACAAATTGGAATTCCAGGAAAAAAAAAAAAAAAAAAAAAAAAAAAACAGAAAGAGGAAATAAAGACGTTTAAGAAAACCATGGTGTAGAGTTTCTAAAAATGGATGCTTGAGGCTTCAGATTTAGAACTCATAATGATTCGAGAACAGGGAAACAAAAAGAAATTCATCCCTACCCACATTTCAGAGACATAAGATAACCCAGAAGTCAACCAGATCTTCAAAGCAATTAGGAAACAATTCTGCTTTGTAGTTTTGTCAGTTTTCTCTTGCATGTTTTGAAACTATGTTACCAGGTGCACACAAGTTTAGAATTGGAGGTCTTCCAGAGCAATTCATATTTTTAACATTATGTAACGAGTTTTTATGAGGATAAAGATTTTTGCCTTAACGTCTATCTAGTGTTATTTCCAATATAAATATCACAGTGTAATTTGTGTTAGTATACTCCAAATTGTATGTGCTAAAAGCCAAATATGCTATACTATCTTTCCCTATTTTTAAAATTCTAATCATGCTATTTCTTTATATTTTAAGAATTTCCCTTTTGAAGAACAAATGGATGCCACTGATGGTGGAAATAAGTCTTATTGCATCAATTAATCTTTGTCATATTACTGTCAGTGATACACATATGTTTAACATAGCAAGTCATATATTTTGTTTTATTCCAACCTTCCCTTTAGGCTTTGTGTCTGCCCCCATTTTAATACTTTCTTCTTCTTTCCTTGATTTTTTTTTTTTAACGCAATAATACTTAATGTTAAATGTGACCAACATATAAAAAAACCTTTCCAGCAAGAGCAACAAATGAAAATAATCTTTAAATGATACCATTTACAGTAGTACCAAACAATACATTTCAATGTATTTAAGAATATTTGTGCATAATCTATACATAGAAATTATAAAACTATGACAATATTAAAAATTATCAAATAAGCCGGGCGTGGTGGCTCATGCCTGTAATCCCAGCACTTGGGAGGCTGAGGCAGGAGGATTGGTGGAAGTTCGAGACCAGCCTGGGCTACAAAAGTGAGCTGAAGGTCAGCCTCAACTGCATAGCAAAACCCTGTCTCAAAAAGACCAAATAAAGTAAAATAAAATAAAATAAAAATTACCAAATAAATGGATAGATAGATAGATAACAATGGGTTAGCTAGGTGTGGTGATGCATGTCTATAATTGCAGCACTCAGGAGGCTGAGGCAAGAGGATCCACATGAGCTCAAGGTCAGCCTGGAGTACAAAGTTAATTCAAGGCCAGCCTGACCTACATAGCAAAACCCTGTCTCAAGAAGACAAAACAAAACAAAACACACAATGGTTTGGTATGTTAAGGTGTCAGGTTTGTGTAAATGAATCTATAAATACAACAGAATTGAAACAAATATCTTTCCTGGATTTTTTTTCCTGCAACTTGATAATCAGATCCTATAATTTAGAGAAAAATGTAATGGAACAGGGGGAGAAATTTTACTTTTAAAGAATCAGTAGGTGAAAGGAATATCTTTGCCAGATCTGACAACTTTTAATAATTATAAGTGGTAATATGAAATATGTAATCTAGAATTAGGGATGAATAAAAGATGCAAAAGAATCTAATAGAATTTAGTAAAAGATTTTGTTACCTACAAAAACTTTTTTTTAATTTTTTTTTTTTTTCTTGTTTCAGAACCCTTGTCTATTCACTCATCTCTCATGGCCGGCTCAGCCTGCCCCAAGGGCAGGGCTGGCACAGCATGTGGCGCCGGAGATCGAACTGCGGTCCCCGAACCCACCCAAGCTCCCAAGCAGGCGCTTCAGACCACTGAGCCATCCCATTGGGCCCCACCTACAGAAACTTTTGTATGGCAGTGGTATGTAGAAACTGAGGATGGGAAAGGGTGGGCTATTAAATGAACAAATATACTAAAATAATCATGCATTTGCATAAATTAATAAATTTTATCAAATGCAAAATCCTAACCGGTTGGCTTCTAACACCCAAATGTAGATAACAAAACTCCAAAATTGGTAAGGTTTGCTATTTAGAATAAAGAAGAGGCCTGAGGAGATAGCTCAGCAGTCTAAGTGCCTGAACAGAAAGCGCAAGGACCTGGGTTCGAGCTCTGGTACCACATGCCCTGCAAGTCCTGTGCACTGTCAGCCACCAAAACTGGGCATGGTGGCACACCCATGTGACTGCAGTGCTGGGGAGGCTGGGACAGGAGGATCACTATGGGTCCAAGCTGCATAGTGAGACCCTGTGCCAAATAAATGAATAAATCTTCAAAACATAAGAAAAGAAAAAAAAAAGGATATAGAAAAACTCCTCTGAATCTAAAAGAATAAGAAAAATAATTATAAGGTAGAGGAGTATACTCCAGATTTACTAAGAGTATCAAGTGTTTTTACGACAAAAATTGATAAGCATGTGAAGTATTATGTATGTGATTTGGGCATTCCTCTAGGTATATGTATAGCAAAATGTCATATAAGAATAAATAAATATTTTTAAATGTGAAGAATTTCAACGTGTAAGAAATATGGACCCAAGTTATTAGCAATCACTTCACAGGAAAATAAACACAGTGTTCATTAAACATAAACATGCTCTGGGTATCTGACTAGAAACATACTATATATCTCTTCAGTAAAGAACTATAGTATTTTAGGGTACAAGCCCGTGATTTTTTAAAACTGCAATTTAAAATCAACTGGAAATTTTCAGCCCGATCTCAAAAATGTTGAAGGTTCTACCAATATTGAGTGCAAACTGGACTCCTCACTGGGGTGCTCAGCATTTATTGCTTGTCTTTTCTAATCTTAAGTAGTCTTTCAAGCAGTGCTATCACCATTAAAATGCATCCTGAATGCACATCTATTTAGGACATTGGGATAACACAGTGGTTGAATTATTGAGGAAGAATTCATTGCAAAGGCCATTTCACAAAAATATCAAAACGAATCTTGCAAACTGATGAACACAGCCTCTTTGACACAATTTTCTCTTTTGAAGCAATCTGCAAAGAATGGGCTTCCCATCTCCCTTTGAAAGCATAGGTCTCACATAGGTGTCTCCGTCCAACATCCTGCAGTGACACACTGAGGGGATATGCCTGGTAGCTGGGAAACAAACTCAACATTTTAGGAGGAAATCGATGACCACTTGGGGACTTCCACCCAGATGCTGTGCAAACCACAGTGAACATGATGCACCCTAAGCTCAGCTGACCTGGGACAGGTTGCCCGAGACACCATCCTAATCTATTTCCAAATATCATGGGAAAGCCCACGTGGAATCCTCTGCCTTGTGGAGCATCGGACTGAACAGAGAACCTGTCTTTTATTATGGCTGGGAGTAAAAAAAAAAAAAAAAAAAAAAAAATGGTTAACTATCCCGTGACTCTAATGGAATCCAGATTTGGTTTGCCTTGAGAATGACTGCTGGGCATTATAATTACAACTTGCTCACAACATCAGGGAAGGCGCACAGCGAGGTTGGCTTCCAAACCATGGAGGCAAAGAAGCAGGAGGCAGCTCTGACATCCATGCATGCACACATGTGCGTGCACATGCACATCTATCACCTATGGGTTCATTTGCAATTCATGACACTTTGGAACTAGAAGGATGTTATTTTCCAAAAGGCAGCATCCGTTCCCTGGCAAACTCATAAATCATTTTATTTCTCGGCTATAAAGCAAAACACATCCTTAAAACCAGTACAATTGTTGAATCTCTGCTCATTTGGTGAATGCACCCCCCACTGAAAAAAAAACCTGTTGTCAAGTCTGACAGAACGCTTGCATTCACCCAGCACGCACTCTGTGATAGTCACCCAGAGGCATACCATCTTGGGTAATGCTCTCGTGCTGCTGCTTTTTCCAGAGCGGTGTGCTCAGCAATTGCATCCCTTGGGTCCCTGCCAGAGTAGCTCTTTCACTACTCCTGAGGGCCTTAAAATTTTGCCTAAGGCTTAAGTGTAATAGTTAAGCCAGGAAAGAATCCAATGGGGCGGGAGAAGTGAAGCACAACTCAGCTAACGAGGTTCTGCCAATTACCATGTGTTAACTCTGAGCCTTTTTCCCTTAGAAAGTACAATCCCAGGCTGAGTGAATAGTGCAGGAGGACTGGGGACATTGGTGTAAATTATTCAGTGCCCCATGGTTCATCAGCGGGGGCCTTTGTACTCGCTGTTCTTGCTCTTTGAGAAGTGCGTCCTCTGAGGCTTTGCACAGCTGATTCCTCAGCCTTGAGGTCTCAGTTCATTTAATTCTGGTGATTATGTAGCAAGCCTAGAGTTGTTTAAGAAACTCTGGCTCAATGAGTCTAGATGCCATGGCAGCTGGGCTTAATCAGCAGAGACAGGATTAAACCCGTAGGTCTTAACTCAGAGCCGATACTGTAAAAGATCTCATCCTCTGCTTGTTTCTCTGCTTTGAGAAGGATTTCTGACTATGCAGAAGGAAAGTTAGTGCCCACTTCCTAGTGCCACCATGGTGGTGCTCATGTGCCATGCCAGGAACCTGGTGGACATTGAAGGCAGCCAGCCTGAGTGGAGTCTTGAAGGAGTACCAGAGGAGGAGAAGCTATTCTGTGCAGAGGAACAGAGCACAAGGTGAGATAGCACGTGTCTGGGGCTTAGCTAACGTTGTACAGAAAGCTACCCAAAGGGGTTTATTGTTGGGAATATTGCAATGAAACAGGTACAAGCTAGGGATGGAGAATGTGATAGGAATACCCAGAGGCTGCAGGATGCCAGCTTATATTGCATCTAACCCAGAAGGCAGTCAGAGCAAAGCGGGGCAGTAGGGTGATATAACCAAACTTGCCTTGGAGGTATTTCAATATGGCTGCCACATAGATCGTGCGCAAGAGCCAGGAAAGGTGGAAGCAGCAGTCTTCAACCCCAAGCCAAGAATGGATACTGACCAGTGGCCCATCACACACCAGGTCACAAAGCAGAAGGTAAATGGCAGGCCAGTCACTGAGCAAAGCTTTACTGGTATTTACAGGTGGTCCCTGTCTCTCTTCTTACTGCTTCAGCTCTGCCACCTGTCAGAAAAGTGGTGGCTTTAGATTCTTATAGAAATGTGGAACCTACTGTCACCAGCACGTAGGAGGACTCTAGACTGTACATTCGTTGTGATAACCTAACATAAAAATAGTAGATATTGAAATGTGTGACAATCCAGGCGTGGTGGCTCACACCTGTAATCCCAGCACTCGGGAGGCTGAGGCAGGAGGATTGGTGTGAGTTCGAGTCCAGCCTGGGCTACAAAAGTGAGCTCAGGACCAGCCTCAACTGCACAGCAAGACCTTGTCTCAAAAAAAGACAAAAAAAAAAAATGTGTGACAAATATAATGAGCTTGGATTATCCCAAAGCCATCCTTTCCCTGCGTTCTCCTCCTCCCAGTCATGTAAATATTGTCTTCCATGAAGTCACAAATGTGTTCAGAAACACTGGAATTGGAGGAACTCACAGAAGAGACTTCAGCTCCACTGGAGGGCTGGCACCAAGAGGCACTTTGTATCTCCATAACCTAAAGCTGCCTTGGATTCCAGAAAAATACGAATTGACTTCTCTTTTAGAATGAACAACTGTGACAGGAAAAAACAAAACAAAACAAAAAACCTGTTAAACTTCCTATAAGTGCATAATTTCCCCAATTACCTGTTTTTCTGATTTTTGGACAGTCTCCTAGGATCCATAAATGAAAAATATTCTGAAAGTTAAAAGGCTTTTGAAGAATTGGAAATTTTAAATTTTCTTTCTTTTTATCAAAACCCACAGGTTTAGTTAATGTCAACATTTTTGATATACAAACTATTTTATTTTACTGTTTTGTAAATCTACCTCTTTATTTCTACAACAGTCACTTCCACAAGGTTCTGGTTCATAATTGTGAGAATATATCCAACATTAACTAGAAAAAGAAGTAGGAAAGAAAAGATTTTCATTTTTACCATTGGCCATGAAGAGGGTCAATTTGTGTAATTGTTTTCTAATTAAACTTCATTGTGGCAGCCATAGAAATGTAATAAATGTTGGAACAGTGCCTGCCATCTGCTTAGAGCAATGCTAGCAGCTTCCCAGGGAAGCATGGGCTTTAGCCTCAGAACAGGGCCAGAGTGAATTCACCAGGGTTCCATGCACTTAATAGATACAGAGGTATTTAGAAATGACGAAGTGGTCAAGTTTACTCAGTTAATTAGAGGGCAAGTATCTGAACATATATATATATATATATATATATATATATATATATATATATATATATGCACACATGCGCAACCACACATTTTAAATTCTAGCCCTACAGGACATTTTCCCTTTTAATAAAAACTACTCTGCTTCTAATACTAAAATATGGTTCTCATCTTGTTGACTGTTCTAAAATAGATATTTTTATTTAACTCCTGAGCACTCCAATCCTTCTGAACATGCATGCAAGAATGAATACCTGAAATCATGACTTTTATAAAATATTCACTTCTGAGTTCAGATTGTTTTAGTCTAAAAATTTAATTCTTATAACAAATAGTTGTGACTTCTGGCCTACAGAGATCCACAGGTAGCATGCAAAATTCAGTACTCGTGACTTTTCTTGTCCGTGTCCTTTAACTGTGTCTAAATTATCCTCAAAATTCAAAAGCAAGGTGCAGAGATACAAGCACGCTTCAGGGAGATGGTCTTTTTTATGGCTGCAGAAATAAACCTTGGCTAACACAGGCCTGAACGGCCCCAACCTCTATATAGCTTCCCCCACTTAGTATATATATGAGAGAATTTTTGTGGTTTTTAATCAGATATGCCTAGATATAAGAGCGAGTAATGAGGAAAACTCAGCAGAAGTGAAATGGCCACCTATGTTGTAGTAGACAAAGCAAAATCAGACCTATGAAAGGAACAGATCACATCATGAAACTACTGTGTTTCCCAGACTCTTACTTTCCAAAATACTGTCTTTTATAGCTAGTTCTCCTCTGTGTACAGCTTGGTATTCTAAAGGCATTCTTCCACCATAACATTTTTGCTATTTTCTTCTCCAACAGACAGACCCAAAACATAATGTAACTTATCTCACTTAATCTGCTTTGTGACTCTGTGGTGTAGGCATTATCCTTGTTTTGCTCACACCTGTGAGGTGCTCAAGGGCTGTAATAATTTGTCAGCAGTCACATGACCTCTAAGGAGGCAGTGTAATGAAAGAACGTTGTGTCATGGAGTTGGAAAGTTGGGGGTAGACCTCATGTGTTTTTCCCGTACTGTTTATCTATTATGTGTAACAAATATCCTCAACTTAATCAGCTTAAGGGACACACTGATTGGCTCACAGTTCCTGTGGGTCAGAAATCCAGGAAATAGATAGCTCAGTCCTATGGCTCTGCCTTTGCTGTTACTGTAATGCCCATCGACCTCTGCATTCTTGTCAGTGTCCCTAGTCTGCTACAGAGCTGTCCTCAATGTGGCAGCCACAGGCTGGTGGACCTGAAGTGCAAATGAAGCAAACCCCACCTCCAGGCTCACTTGGTAGCTGTTGGCAAGACTTGGCTTCTTATGGGCAGTTGGGCTGGGGTTCTGGCTGCCCACCAGAGGCCACGCTCAGTTCCTTGCCACAGGGTGTCTTAATAAGATGCCTAGAATTAGTTACAAAGAAATGAGCATGGTAGAGGGAAAGGAAGACACAGCACAAGTGAGGCGAAAGTCATAGCCTTTGAAAATCCAATCTTACTAATGATGCTCCATCTCGTTTGTTCTACATTCTGTTTATTAGTGGCAAATGAGTAGATCCAAAGGACACAGGGGAGGAGATGACATGGGGATGTGAATGCAGTGGTTCCCCTTTATCCATTAAGGTGTTTTCTAAAGTCCTTAATGGCTGCTAGAAAACATGGACAGCTCTAAGGCCTGTTATGTTATGTATTTATTCTGTCCACACAAACACTGTGATAAAGTTGAATGTATAGATTAAGCACAGTATGAGTGTTTTGTTTTGTTTGGTTTTTGTACTGGGACTCAAACTCAGGATCTTCTTCTTACCATGCAGGTGCTGTACTACTGAGCTGTATCTCTAGCCCCTCAGCATGAGGTTAATAGTTACTTACAGATCTCATACTTTCCTCAAATCAAGCACTTTCAAATCTTAAACTTTATGTATGTATGTATGTATGTATGTATGTATGTATGCATGCTTGTATGTATGTATGTTATGGCCAGTGAAGTCTGCCCTGGAGGTGGGGCTGGCACAGCATATGGTGCCTAGTACTGAACCATGGTTCCTGGGGTTGCCTAAGCTTACCTAAGTAGGTGCTTTAAACCATTGGGCTATCTAGCTGGCTCCTCAAATTTCACTTCAGTGAAGCACTTTAAGCTTTTTCTTTGTCAAATTTTTAACATTTTGTGCTTTCAAGTATAGCACGTAAATGTGTTTGAACATACTTATTGTTACATGATGGCAGTTTATTTGATAACTGAGACAGTAACTGAGTGACTCATGGGTGGATAACATATGCACAATGGGTATATTAGGAAAAGGGCATGCTTCACTTGCTGGGAAGATCCAGTAGGTCAGCACGGAGTGGGTCCCAGCATGCAAATGAAACAGTTGTTAATATTTAAATTTAGAAACGATTCACTTCTGGATTTCCCATTTAACATATGCTAAGTCTCTGACTTACAAATGTGTGGACTATGATGTTTCACCAATGGACCTTGCATTACAAACATTCCTAGATGCAAAAAAGTTGTGAAAGTAGCTTACATGTCTGCTGGAGGTTGCTATATGTGTACTGCTGTATGCTTATAATTTATTTGCAGTTGTACTTACTGTGCCACCATTTTAAAGTAACCATAAAAGTAAAACTATTTATTTACAGTATTCTGACTTTTTAATGTTTTTTATTGTATATTTGTGTCAAAGATGCATAACACTCATTTTGTTGGACTTACCCATGAAAGGACTTCAGAAGATTTTCGAACAGAACTCACTTGTTAATTGGAGACTTACTGTGTGTAGACTTTGGTTGACTGTGGGTGACTAAAAGAGTAGAAAGTGAAACTGAATAAGAGGAGAGGGATTAGATCCAGAAACAGGGACAATTAGCAGTTATTTTAGAGGATACCTGCCATTCTACCCGTCCAAGTTAGTTGAGTTTACTTGGCCTCTTCAACTTTGGCCTTCCTATATTTAAAGTTGGAACAGTGTACACTGTGTGGGAATAACGTACATAAAGTAGACATGTTGCACTGTCATGTGGGAATTGAACGAAACAGACTGTATGAAGTTCTTGACATCTTAATAGTTTGCTCATTAAATAATAATTGCTATTATTGTTATCCTAAGTGAGTGAGCTAGAATCTGCACCTAGACACCTACAATTTCCATCTGTTCATTCTTCTCATCACCTTTTGCACAGTTGTGCTTCTGGCCTGGGGTAATTCCTTCTGAGAGGAGCCTTCAAATTTTTAAAGATAATTTTCTTTTTTTTAATTTTAATTTTTATTACTTTTAATAAGAGATAAAAATGAGAGGTTCAAAACATGTTAGTAGCACATTCGCAATGGTTGAGACACTGCATATTGTTGTCTAAAGATAGTTTTCTTGGCATGGCATGCCCACACCTTCCTGGGGCACACTGAGCTGGCCACTGAGACCCGGAGTGGTGGCATATGCCTGCAATCCTAGCACTGGGGAGGCTGAGAACAGGAAGATTACTATGAGTCTGAGCTATGTAGTGAGATCCTGCACCAAATACATTTTAAAAAGACAATTTTCTTAAAATATTACAAGAAGACTCATCTATTTTTGTAAAGGAGAAGCGAGGTGGATTCTTTTCTCAACAGCTATAAATTTAAGGAAGACTTCATGTGAGACTTTTTCTTTGTTCAAGTCTTTAGCTAGTCTCAGAAGACGTTTTAATGTTAATGGGACTCCCAGAGGGATAATATAATTGATACAATCCTCGTCCAAAGCTGTTTAAAGCTCTACAGTCACCAAAGTGGTGTAATATATTTTCTCACTGTCAGAAGCTCAGAGTGGTTACTGAGCTCAGACTCACTTGACTCTCCAATGACTTCTTTGAGGAAGGATCTTAATGAGGAGGCTGACTATCGAGACCCAGGAGCAATCCTGAAGAACGGGCTGGAAGTGCTGCAGTGGCTTTTAAAATGTCTGTATATTATTAGGGGAAATAAAAATGCTAAGGAGAATTAATGTGATAAGCAGGCTCTGCTGGTTCCCCATCTCAGAAGCACAGACTTTGGATTTCAGCAAAGCCATAGAATGCAGTGGAAAGACCCTGAGCCTGAGAGGTAGCCAGATAAAGCTGGATGTGAGTCTAGGCACAGCCTCCCTCTAGCTGGGTGAGGACTTAAGCTACTAATTCCACTTCTTTAAGGTGCCTCGTGAGTTGCTCTGTGAAGTCAGTGATGATAACTTTACCACTGGTTGAATGAGTATCAGGGATGCACTAGAGGTGCTTCACAGATTTTTAGATCTCGGAATTTTCTTAGAGCTTGCTTTTGACCCATAGGTGGTACATACTTAATGACTGGCTCTCCAAAGGGAGATGGAGAAGCTCTGATATGCAGTCTTTGCCTAGTTCTGAGGGATACACATTCCCACCATGCTGACTGCAAGCTGCCAATCTGAAGCCACTGAGCAGAGATGGGAAGATTTGCAAACTATAAGCTCTCATGAGGTTACCTCTGTCTTTCTCTAGCTTTTTTTCAGCCTTGTCTCTCCTTCATGCTGAATTGGTTCTTTTTGTTAGCACTATAACCCATTTCGCAAAATAAAAAGAAAATGAATACTCCCATTTCTCTCACCCCAGCCACTGAGTGGGCAATACCCCCTGAAGGTGAGCCTTGGCTAGTAAGTAGCACCTGTGTCCCAGGGAAAAGGAAATCCCTTTCCCTTCCCCAGAATGATGTGACCTTAAATCAGAGCACGTGGCTTGGTAAGAGAATCCTTGGTAGACATTGGGGCCCTGTCTCTACTTTTGGCCTTGTATGGGACACAGCCTTTTAACTTGATCCAGTGGCCTTGTCATCTGTGGTCTCTCTTTCCACTGTGTACACTCCCTTATCTTCCTGGAAGAGTGACAGCTCACTTAGAGTCATGCATCTTGCCAGGGTAACACCTCACTTATAGACCATGCTCTTTAAATAAGAAAGAAAGAAAGAAAGAAAGAAAGAAAGAAAGAAAGAAAGAAAGAAAGAAAGAAGGAAAGAAAGAAAAAACCTCTGATCCTCACTGTGGGTACTTTACTGAATAAGAAAGATGGTAAATTTGTCGTGGCTTGCTGTCAGCTTTCGGTTTGGGGGCAGCCATATGGCTATGGATGTGAACATGAGCTGGAAGTCAAGCTTTGAGGGAGAAGTCAGGAAGGATGTGTGTATTTCCTTGCTCATTGGAATGCTCTCCTTGGAGCCCTGCGATGGCTTGATCACTGAGATGACTTCCAGTTTATGGGAAATGCTCACATCTATACCATATGACATGGATTACAAACCACTTTCAGAAATGGTATCTCATTTAAATCACACCTTATAAAGTCACAAGTAAAGTGGTCCAACTTAATAGACAAGGAGAGTGAGGCTTGGGGAAGTTAGTGTTACATATTGTTGAAACGAGGCCCCAGTCTTGCTTCCTCTGCCTGTAGGTGTCCAGGCTTTTGGTTGTGCTATTTCTATTACTAACTTTCTATTATTAACTCATCTTCTAGGGCAGAGGTTCCCACCCTCAACACCTCGTCCCCCTTCAGCCCACCCCTCATCATCTTTGGTCTTTTGAGAACCAGACCTTACAACAGGAAGTGAGAAGCTTGGTGTGTGAGGCTTCATCTGTATTTACAGCCACTCCCCATGGTACCCTAGTTCCACTTCCTGTCAGGTTGGTGCTAGCATCACATTCTCATAGGAGTGCAAGTCATACTGTGAATGGCACCTGTGAGGGATCTAGCTTGCATGTTCTGAGGAAAATCTATTCCCAAACCCACCCCTCAACTTCCCTACCCAATGTCCATAGGAAAACTGTGTCAACAAGGTTGTGTAACCTTGCTCTAAAGAGTCTTACCTTACTGATGTTCCTTATATGAACCATGAAATACAGAAAATAAGCTAAATGACAGTCACCTCAATTCTCCTAAGGATACATCTGGTGCATTCTAGATGCACTGGGAAGAAGTTCATTTATTACAAACAACAAATGCCTTTTAGCAGCTGAATTCCATTGCTAAATCTTGGTTAAGAGAGGCTGTATAACCCACAATCTGATGCTTTGCTACATGTACCAGCAAAATGAAGTGCTCCACTTGGGTCTGTATTCAAAGACTTTTTCCTCCTGATTTCTCTACTGTTCCTCTACTTTCTATCCAACATCCAAATCTCTTTTAGCACAAATGTGATGCTATTAATCTGTCTGACAAATTGTCCTATCCATACCCCAGAAGGCATAGTGAACATTTGTGAGCCACCCGAAAGAAGGCATGTTGGTCTTCATCTGCAGGGCTTCATCTTCTTGGAGATTCAGAGGAAAGCATGGGCACAGCCTACCATAGACACGAATATGTGAACAACTTAAGATGACTGCAGTCAAGGATCAATCCTGTTGAAGAGGGTACATGGAAGAATCTGGTGAGTGTTAAAAGCAGAGGGATTTTTTTAGTTGAATGCTAAAGAATAAATAAGGATTTACTAAGGAAAGATTAGAGACTAGGGCGGAAAATCAATGGACTCAATGAATGGGTGGTGAACCCATGGCCCATGATGAATGCCACAGTCTGGTGGAAGAGAGGCTGAAGGTTTCGATTGCAGAACAAAAACATATGGACATATTGACAAGAAGAAGCGGGTGAACCAGATATAATTGCTGTAGTTTCAATATGATGTGTACCTCAATGCTTGGTCCCACGATGATGACACTGAGAGGTAGTGGGCCATTTAAGAGATAGGGCCCGCTGGGAGAAAATGAGCTCAGAAGCGCAGGAGCCTCACATGGGATTAATGCCCATCACTCGAGATTATGTTAGGTGTCTTGCAATTAGATCAGTTCTTATGAGAGCAGGTGATACTAAAGTGAGGGCACTGTATGGATTCTATCTCCTGCATGTTGGTGAGTGCCATTCTCATACACTTCATTGCCATGACACCAACCATCATGAAGTGACACCAGAAGCTACACAGACAGAGCTACTCTATCTTGGACTTTCAGCCTCTCAAACTGTGAGCTAAATAAAGTATCTTTTCTTTATTAGATACCTACCCTCAGGATATTTTGTTATAGTAACACACAATGGACAAAGACACTGATTGATACAACCAACACCCTGTCTGACCTCAAAAGCATTAAGTGCATGAAGCCAGACATAAAAAAAGAATATGCTATGTGAGTCCACTTATCTTAAATCTAGGAAAGGAAACGCTGGCAAAAGAAAGAACTATAACTTGCAGTGGCTGATTTAAGGGGAATGTGTTGCCAGCACAAGAGAAGAGAATCTCAAAGGTAATTGGAATGTGTTCCATCTTGAGTTTATTAGGAGCTCATGACCGTGGATTTCTCAAAGCACATTGGCTTGTGTATTTAGAAACAGTGACTTTTGCAGTGTATAATACCATTTAGTAGAGCTAATTTAAGAAACCATATTTTAATGATACCTCTATCAAAAGAGAGGAATGGGATTTGTGTAGGAATAAAAGGGAACTGATATATAAGTAAAATGAAAGGAGATTAAACAAATAAAATGAAATTTATGCTAGATACAAAAGTTCGCAAGTGATACATTGACCTTGGTCTTTCTTATGATTTCCATGTTTGTCCCTAGATTGCTCCAATTTTTCATTCACAAACACCAATAAAGTATTGTCACCATTTTCTGTCCTATATACTTGCATTGTATTTTGCTTGCTCTTTTCTCATTTCTTAATTTCCTTCTGCATTTTTGAAGGGGTGTTTTTCTCTACCTTCTATATTATAGCTTGGAATTTACAATGTTGATTTTGTCCTTTATTGGTCCCAAAACAAATCTTAAGTCTTCTGTTGTATTTTAATTCCTGTCTAGGTTTCTCTTATTTTATTCAGCTTCAATTAGTTCTTCCTTCTAAACCTACATCAGAGAAAAAGCAGTTTAAAGGAATGGAGTGAGAGCATCCTCGCGTGTGACCATCTTTCCCAAATTTGGAACAACATATGCCTTTTAACTGCTTTGCTATTATCTCAGCTTTTATTTTTTGCATCATAGCTTAGTTTTCCTCATATGTCATCGACAACACAAAGTCTATGCAATTCCCCTTCTTGCATGAGAATATGTTCCACTTAGCTTTTTCTTTGCCTTGCAGTGCTGTATTATTCTTTGCTATCACTCTGGTCCTTATTTCACAGAAAATGTTCGCAATTTTCATTTGTTCACCCTGGAAGAAAGGTCACCAGAGGACCTTTGTTTTCTCTCACTGGTAAATTGCTATATGTTCACCTGGTTTCTCCAGTCATAGGCTGGAGGGTGGGTTGATGTGCGTTTCCAGTTGACTGATAAAGCAGCTTAAAGGGAAGGAAGAAAGCTAAAGCCACAAACTGTCTTGTTGCTTGTTCTGTCTTTGCTTCCATTATGGTTCCAGTAGTCAGCCTTGTGCATCTGGTGGCTCACTTGATTTCTTGCTCAGGTACAAAGAAACAGTATTTTTAGCCAAAGACCGAATCTTTGTGTATGAAGGAGAATTTTATTCTTTTACTAACTTCCTGATAAAGTTGCTATGTCAAAACTGTGATCTGTCCTGGAAAAGTATCTGAACACAAAGCCTCCTGTGTTGCTTTTTTGTCCTTCTCAATTTGGAAATTTCAGTGAATTATGTACATCTCTTGCACTTGTGTGGAATGACCAGTTAGTTTTTACCAACAGCCTGGTCAGATTTTGGCCCCATTTAGCAAAGATCTGGGATATAGAGATGAATTTTCCCTAAGGTGTAGCACAAATGCTACTTATTTCCAATTTCTAAGAAATTATCTTATAATAATTGCAATAGATATGTAGGAAAAGAAAAGGTAAGTCTTGTTTTTTAAATCACCATCTTATTTGAATATTTTGGCTAACATTTGCATTTTAATATGTACTATAAGGAAATAAAGACAAAGAAGCATACTGATCAACCATCCCTGAAAAATATTTATTGAGGAGCACAGAGGACTGCAGAGCCCTTTTAAATTCTTCTCTCTGGGACCTGATAAGTATAGTCCAATGTAAATTCTTTATCTTTTTCTGAAAAAGAACTCTTCAAAAGGAATCTCCACTCTATCCATAACATCCCCCCCAAAGGCTCCATACTTTCTTGTTATAAAACAAATACAAATCAGCATCTAGCAGCATAAAATCTAGGCAAACATACCCTTGGACTTATTGATGGAATTAGCCCTGATATGATACTGACAACTGCACCTTGTTCAGATGAAGACAGTTTGGAAAGTTGGATGAGTTTTCTGTTGACGGTGCTAGCTTGGCGCTAGATCCCTCATTACACATCCAAGGATTGGAAGATTATTTTATGACTAACATTTGGGTTAAGTCTATCAACATTGTTTATCTTTGAAAGCATTTCCCTGGAAAAAAGCAATAACCGCCACGTTTTCTTCCCTGTCATTTTGGCCGGCTTTAAAGTGTAGGAGACTGGTGGAAGGAGGGGAAGGCACTGATGACAGGCTGTTGAGATGGTATTGTCCCTTGTATCTTCCAATTGCACTAGGAAAGGGGGAAGAGGTTGATATAACACAGAAGGTCCTGCCTAAGGGAGTCCAACAAGTCAAAATTGATGGAAGTTCACTGCTAAATCCCTTTCTTTGAGGATGTTATCATGTCACATTTCTGAAAATATAGCATGCGCTCTGGATAATATTTTCACATATGCTGGTAAATGCAGCTGCCAAGAATAGCATGCTTTAGAAAAAATCCAAAAGAGGTTGAGGGCTGTGGCTCTTTAAACAAAATTTGTATGTTCCTAGTCATTCTGGGTTTTCTTGGTAATATAAGTTTAGCTGTTTTGCTCACTTATTTATCCTACCTTCACCTTGTGTAGGAGACGTAACTGTAAATAATTAAAGATGATTCTTTCTTTTCTAATGATAGATTATTATAAAAATTATAAACTTGCCCCATTTGAGGTGAAAACACACGCATGCACACACACATACAAGCACACACACACGCATGCGCGTGCACACTCATACCCACACACCCCCCCCACACAGCTAAACCAAACCAAATGAAAGACAATTTTTTTAAATGTGAAACAAAAGCATCCATAATTTATTTATAATTTAATCTTTATTGTATAGTTTTATATTTGACATCAATTCACTCCTTTGAATTCTATCTTCCAAGTTTCAATGAAGAAGCTGAGGCAAGTTGACAAAGTCAAGATGATCATGCTTTAGGTCTTCACTGTAATTAACTGAAGGGATATTTATACTTTGCCTCATTATCCTCCTATTTTTGCTAACTTGTTTGTTTCTATTATCATTTGTCATAGATAAAAGTGCAGTGACTGTCTGCACTTTTGGCTTTTTTAATTGATTCACTTGTTCAGGAAAGAAAAAGAATAATTTTGTACAAGTTGTTAATATTTTCACACTTTTGCCCAATTATTTTACAAAGGAGTTTCTCTAAGAGGTACTATGGATACCACTGCCCACACCCTTAGTTTTGAATAATAGCAGATTGTGACACAACTATGAAGGATTTTGTAAGATTTTTCTAGACTCACTGAGCAAGGGTGGAGGTTCAGGTGGCTGGATAATGGGAAAGGGAAATACATGCTCCGGTCGCTCTGAGGCAGTGCCAATGGGAGGCACTGCAAAAACACTCAGTAAACGATTTCTCTTACCTCCACATTGTCTCCAGTGTGAAATCTGTGCGAGTACAGCGGTATATGCCTGCTTATCTTACACCTAACTTTACTTAATTTTCCTACTTTTGCTTTTTTTCAAACCCTTATCTCTTCTCACATTATTTCTAAATCTATTTTCTCTAAATATTGAGGCCATCTTGTGAGCTAGCTGAGAGTAATTCTATTTTTAAAAAGTGGTATTAGAAAAATATTCTGTGTTACATTTGCTGAATAATTGTTGAGTAGATAAATAAGCAAATACCCTGTTTAAATGGTTCTTGAAGGTTAGAAGAGCATTTTTTATTCCTAATCATTTTGTGAGATAAATATGGGAAATATAAATTCTGAATTTCATGACGTTGAACTTTGTAGTCATGCCACTTTATAGTTTAAAATTGATTTCACTCTTAGTATCTTATTTAATCCTCAAAATAATCCCATGAGTTTGGAAATACTGATGTTATTCTCTTTATTTCACAGAAAAATGGACAAAAACCAAGACAGGAAAGAAGGGCTCTAAGACCTTATTACAGATCATGCTCTGTACAAGGACATTTCCTTGTATTAATTTTCAGCAATGAATAATATCCTGATTGTATAGGAAATGAAATTTTAGTGACCAAGCATCTTGGCTTGGAACAAGGAGAGCAACAGGTCATGCTGTGCTTTTATCACTCACCCATTGGCCACTCCAGTGACCTTGTAGCAGTGCTTTGAATATTCCTTTCTACTGGTGCGGACACTGAGGCTCCCAAGGTATTGCAAGTTGCCCTCAATCAAAGCAGTTCATAAATGAAGCAATCAGAACCCAGGTCACAGTCTTTCCCAAAGAACTGTGTGTACTCACTACCTAACTAGATGAAGAAGAGAGTCATTGGTAGTCACATTTGAAATAACAATTAGCCAACAGATTCAGTTCATGTGTGTCAAGCATCAAGATAAGCATTGTACATGCACAGGTGTACACACCTCTGTACAAAGGCATACACACACACAGAGTTCTTACAACAACCCTACGAGGAAGGTGCAGTTCTTAAACTTTCTTTCATATTTTATGGATGAATAAAACTGAGCCCAAAGATGTTAAATACCTTGCTTGTAAGCACAAGGGCAGAGTCATGCTGCGTAAGTCACCTTTACAGACATAGAATATTCTTGGAGACAGAGGATCTGCCTCTCCCAAGGCAGCCTGTCCTACCTATTAAAGAATCAGAGACTTCTGCCTTCATAGAAGAATGCCTGCTGCACAATAAGCACTACGGAAATACACGTATTTCTTTAAAGTATCACTACCCAGGCCTATTTTTCTTTCCTGTTGGGACTGATGTGAGACTGGCATGACAGGGTTGCATTTCTCTAAGTCATTTCCTCTGCTCCTCAGCCCCTCATCTCAGCTTTGCCCAAATATCCCTGCCATCATGGTTTTCACTGCCTTCAATATTGATCTAGAATTCATAGCACAAGGTAAGTTATAGAAAGTTGATGTTATCTACTACTGGATTATATAGAGTTATTCTTATGGAGAGAAAACATATCTTTTCAGTTAACACACAGTAACTCTCTCCACTCATGAATCCCTGGGAGGTGCCAACCAACAAAGGTATCACAGTGCTGGAAACCCAAGGGCTTCATCTTAAAACAAATACAGTGATGGCAAATCTCCAAATAAAGTTTCAGTAAGCTTTCTGTTAATGCTTTTTATATTTTTAGGGGTTGAGGAGATAGCTCAGTAGAATAAGTGCTTGCCTAGCAAGCGCAAGCACAAGCACAAACGCAATCGCAAGGTCCTGAGTTCAATCCCCAGTATTGCAAAATAAATAAATAAATAAATAAATAAATAAATAAATAAATCTTATATTTTTGATGTAGTTAAAGTGACTTGCCTTTTGGGACTAGGAAAATAGCTCAGGGGCACAAGTGCCTGCCTGGCAAGTCCTGAGTTCGATCACTGGTTCTGCAAAAAGAAAGAAAGAAAGAAAGAAAGAAACCAACAAATAAATAATAGAAAGTAACTTGCCTTTTATTATCAAATATATGATAATACAGATCTTACATCTAAGGATTTTCATGTGAATTGAATTTGAAAATGCACATAACAGCCTACCTGGCAATCTCATGGATACATGTATATATACCTTAAATGCATGCAGAGTTAGATATTACTAGAAAATACCCACACAAATATTTATATCAGCATTGCTCCAAATAACCACAAATTGAAAATAATGCAAATATTTATCAATAATGGAGTGGCCTGATGTGTCACGGAGTATTTACCCAAAGGAGTATTATGTAACCATAAGAATAAATCAGCTACAAATAAACACAACAGCACAAAAAGTCTTCAAAGTAACACTGTACAAAAGAATTCAGATTCAAAATAACATAAACAATTGAATCCATTCGTATGAAGTTTTAAGACAAAGAGCCTACTGTAAAAATTGTTAAAGCAATGAAAACTAGCAGTATGACTTCTATAAGTTTCCAGAGGCAGGTTTTTGAGGAGTGGGTATCATGATTAGGAAAGGTAGCTTCTGAGCCAGTGGTGACTGTTTCTTCCTGTGTGTGGCAATCATTCATTCAACAACACTTTAAGGATTCTGTGTCTTCAGGTTTTAACAACCTTTTTACACATGCATGCCATTTCACAATAAGAATCTGTCAGAAAAGAATAGCGGTTATGGGGAAAAAAAAAAAAGCCTAAATTGTCAAGTGTTCACAGCCTCTTTTGAAAGTATCTCAGTGTATTTCCCTGCAGTCAAGAAAATATATCTACCTGGGCATGGTGGCGCACACCTGTAATCCCAGCACTTGGGAGGCTGAGGCAGGAGGATCAGTGTGAGCTCGAGACCAGCCTGAGCTACAAAAGTGAGCTCAAGGCCAGCCTGAATTGCATAATGAGATCCTGTCTCAAAAAGACAAAAAAAAAAAAAAAAAAAGAAAGAAAAGAAAACACTTCTAGCCTCTCAACTGTTTCATTTATGGCTTCTGTCAAAGCACAGTGGGATAGGCAAGAATGGTCATTTATTTGGATGCCTTTCCAGAGTTTTCTCCCATATTTGAATGAGGTCCATTAAATAAACAGCAGATTAATGGGGCAATGCGTGTCTAATTAAGCTATTGGGTCTCTTGTGTCTCTTAGGTCCATAAATTGAGCCCAGCGAAAGCTCAAGGTAGGGCAGGTTCAACTGGCCATATACTGTTTGGTCCTATGGGCTTACCCTCTACAAGCAGAAGACAACTTCCAGGCTGAGGCTTTATCAGAAGCAGTAAGTAGTGGCAGAATACTTGCGGTATCAGTGACCCCTTGCCATGCCTTTCAGCCTTGCTGCCCTTGGGGGGAAGGCCAGGGTCTTGCCCCATTGTGCTGTGCAAGCTGAGCTGCAGAACCAGGATGCATGAAGGGCTGCACATGGTTCTCAGCTGTCTTGGGGCTTCTTTGCTGTTTCAAGCCATGGAGCTGCTCTCTGCACGATCCCTGGGGCAAGCATCTGGTATGTGTGCTGTATGTTCCTTCACTGACCCCTGCATACATCACAAGGCATTTCTGTTTTATTTGGATTGCAACATTGCCTAAATATTTGCTCTTATTTTTCTAAGATGCATGGAAACTGGTTCAGGCTGAATATGAAGCAAACCAGGCCTGCGTAAGTCATCCCAGCCACTCACTAACATCCTCCCATTCTGGGGCTGAGTGTGGGCCCCATCATGTCTAGCACAGGCTCAAAACATCAGTGGCTGCTAACTCATACATCTCTATGAGAGCCTTGTGCCAAGGTAAGGGACTTTGACACACTCCGAGGTGACTACAAGCTTGGATGAGGTGTTTATCTTCTGGATGGCACTACTGGATGGCACTCCTATACTAGACAATGACTTTAATAACTCCAGCATATTTGTGCCTGATTGAATTAATTTGGGGTTGCATTCACTCACCACCCACTGTGCAACAGGCCCTGGAGTGGGGCTGAGGCTCAGAGAGAAGTTGAGTTTCACAGCAGAGATGGAAGTAAATCCATCCCAAGTGAGAAAGCTATGATGCCAGAGGTGTTTATGGACATTGAGGAAGATATTATTGATGATTAATACCAACAAGAGCAAGGGCAAAGAGAGTGCTATAAAGGACTGATATTTGCATGATGAAAAAGGAAGATTCCATATAGCACTAATAAGAAATGGAATAAAACAAAACTGAAACATCCCTGGGCAAAGTAAGGGGTCAACTTGAAACTGTGAGATGTGACAAAGGGTATATCAAAAGTTGTGTTTTGGGGATGGGATGTGCCCCCAAATTCTGATGTGCTCAAAGGCAGGGCTTTTGGAGGGAGGTTGAATCATGCAGATGCCTCACTCAGGGGTGGAAGTACCCATCTTTGAGTTCAGCAGCTGGGTGTACTGTTAGCAGGTAGGGACCGGTGGGGTGACCTGGAAGAGTGCATCTTCCTTCCTAGTCTTGCTTTCTTTCCCTGCCTCCTGGCCACCAGTGGCATTCCTTGGTGGCAGACCCTTCCACTGTTCCTGTCCTGTGTTTGAGCATGGAACATGGACTGAAACTTCTGAAACTCAGAACCAAAGCTATGCTCCCTTCCAGTAAGATACATGTGTCCAGCAAGAGAAAATGACTAAGGCCTCAGATTAGAAGACAAAGACCAGTAGAAGACTAGGAACTTGATTCTGTCATCAAGGTGATTAAAAAAAAAAAAAAAAAAAAACAGCAAACAACAGCAAAAACCCTCTAAGGTTCCTCAAAATGAGAAAACAATTCTGTAAACATTTCATTATGATGTCTTTGTACTCTGAGCAAACACTGCAATGCACCAAATGCCTATTGATGAAGTAAGTGGATTAATGATTTATTATGCAACCTGAAGATACCTCTGTACACAAATGTAGCAAGTGCATGGTCATGTGTTGTGTGCAGAACTTGTGGATGTGAACAAACTTGCCAAGGGGGCCAGCTCTAGTTGGCTCAGTAGCTGGAAACACAGTGCTAATAAGGACTTGGCTTTAGACTGATTTTATTTAACCTGGAAGACATAAATCAACCTGTGCTATTTGTCTGCACTGGCTTTCTTATATCATTGCTTGAGAAAGAGATTGGGTGAGAGAAAGAGACATACTGATGGATCTGTTCACATTCTGCTGTGATAGTCTTATGTGTAAGAACAGCCCAGGGCCCATAAGAGAGGAGCGGTCAGAGGCAAATCAAAGCCAGCACTCAGATTCCAGCCCTCCTACAACTGCCCGTTCTCCTGTCTTCCTTTGGCTCTTACCCAGCCTGTGCTATGTTTCTCTGGAGTGCACTAAATGTGCTTTAAAGGCCTTTGCAGACACCTTAGAGGCACTGTGGGGCCTTGCCTGTCCTGCTGTCATGGTATAAGATGCATTTTTTGCTCCTGAAATTGACATTTAATGAGAGGTCTTGAAATTTGCCTTTCATGATTGCATGCTGGCTCTCACAAGCTGCCCTGATTGGATTCAGCCCAGACTCTCCCACTGGCCAGGTCTCTTGGCTGGAGCAGGCACAGCCACTCATCTTCTGGCACAAGCCAGACCCTTTGCACACATTCTCCGTGGCACCAGACGAGCACTCAACACTCCATGTGTTGAATATCCACATCCTCTTCACAGCAGTGTGGGGCAGAAGGAGTTGCTGACAATGGCACATCTTTCCACAGGGGGAGATGACAGTGCACTGGGATTTTTCCCAGTGTCCACTCTAGAGCATCATCATTGCTGTAGGTGGAGGTTCCAGACCTACAAGCAGTGGACATCTGAACAGGGACCTGCTGCTCAAAAGAAAGCCACTACTTTGGCTGCTCAGAAGAAAGCCACCACTAGAAGCATGGTCATGTGACATGCTGGGGAAAGCCAGCAGACACAGAGACGAATAGAGACTCCTAACCAGCTTTGGGTTTGTAGAAGAGGATTTCTGATACCATTTGAGTTTTTCTGTCCAGATCTGCACCATTCTCTCCAACACACCATCAGTTGTGTCGTTACAGTGTCTGGACCATGCTTTTATAATGACTGATGGTGTAATGACAGGCAGGTTACTCCCCATCTTGGACCACAATCTCTACCTATAAAATATCTTCCTATAAAATACTTGCATAAAATAAAATAGTTGGTGCTTGGTATATAATAGGCCTTCCAGTTATGACTGCTTATTAAACTTCAATGTATTCTCAAAGACATAGCTTGCAAGACACATTTTTAAAACTTAATAGAAAAAATACAGTTCCTAGCAAAAATAAATTCTCATTGGTTTCACTGAGAAGAAATATCCAGGTCCAAATTCCAACAGTGTCTTTACTATCTTCTGACCACCTATACTATCTTTTTTCAAGAAAGTACAAATAACTCGGCAACAGCTTCTCTGCATCAAGGGTTTGCCCACATGTTTAATAACATATTCTGTCAAAGATTTCATATTTCCCAGCTATTGCTCCTTTTTATCTTTCCCAAAAGAAGCTAAAATTTTGAGATATCACTGTGGTATTTCATGTAAGTACAACAGAGGGGAGTCATTCCTTTTTGATGTCTAGGACAGGCATTTGTGTGATTAAGCACACATTGCTGGGAAACACAATGCCCCAGTGCTTCTTGGGGCTTCCGTACTCAGCTCTTTATAAACAGCTGCCAACTCCTGTCTCTCTGTTCCCACTTACAGAGTCGCAATTCCACCTGGCCATTGGTCATTGCCACTTAGACATCCTAAACATTCAGCCTGGGAAACACAACTTGGAAACCCTGTCCTCCCCTCCGTCCTTGCTATCTCCCTGGCCCTGCACTTCTGGCTTCTGGAGGCCAACCCTCTCTCACCAACTTGGCCTCCACTGTGATCCTTGTCGTCTCCTCTTCCTTGAACCTGAGAGTTCTATTCTGTATAGTATTTCTATTGCTTTTTTTGTAACTTCTTACGGTGCATAGCTTAGATGCTAAGGATGCTGATAGAGATCAGAAAAAAACAGATTTCCTCTTGCAGTTTCTGATCTGCTGATGAAAGCAGAGCTACCACAAGACAAAAATAGTCAAGCTGGGCATAGTGGCACATGCCTATAATCCCAGTACTTGGAAGGCTGAGGCAGGAGGATTGGTGTGAGTTCGAGACCAGCCTGGGCTACAAATGTGAGCCCAAGGCCAGCCTGAACTGCAGAGCAAGACCTTGCCTCAAAAAGACAAAAAAAAAAAAAAAAAAAAAAAAAAAAAAAAAAAAAAAAAAAAAAAAAAAAAAAAAAAAAAAAAAAAAAAAAAAAAAAAAGTCAGACAGATTCAGTCCTAGGATGGAGCCATTGGAGAGCAGGCATTTCAGAGCAAAGGGGAAGAAGCAACATAGGATGAGCTAGAAGGAGAAGAGAGGAAATGGTAAAGATTTTCTAAAAGTAAAGTCACCTTGGCTGAGACTTGAATAAACACTGTGGTTATCCAGGCTAAGGAATGGAGAATGGAAAGCAAGACAAGATTAATTTTATGTTAATAGCACAAAAGAAAGCCCGAACTAGGGAAAACAGCATCTGCTACTCTCTTGCTTTCAGAGAAGTAAAATACATGAGCAAAGACAGGGGAAGAAAGAAGGCTGAGGAGCTCTACTGGAGCCAGAACGTGAACTACTGTGTATGAGAACTAAGCAAGTTAGTCTTTTATCACTGAAGGCCGGGATCATAGGGTTGTGTCCTCTGCGTGCTGCGGAGAACGGAGTAGAGGGAGTGAGGCTTTGACAGAGAGCAAACTGGTCAGGCAAAGGCCGTGACTCATCCAGATGGGAGTCAGGGCGTCAGTGAGAAGGCAATGTTAAGAGGGGGAGGGGCATGCGGGGCCGTTTCACCGTGCTTAAAGTATGTGTCCTAGAGCACCCTGTTTGCAATTTAATTAAATAAATTAATGATCTTTGTGGCATAGGTCACATCCTTATTTCTTCATTCAAAAACTCTACTGAACATCCACGATAGACCCCAGACCAACTAAATCCCGACTGAGATACGGCCGTGATCCGCCCAAGTCAGACCTTTCTCAGGCAAGTATCTGTCCACAGGTGGAGGGAGGAGTGAAATCAAATAATTAGCAAAAAAGCAATTAAATCTTAACCAGTGAGAATTAAGTGTCTAGAATCAAACAAAACGGGGCCGTGTGACAGAGAGAGAACACGGAGGGAAAGGAAACTCAGAAGTGAAGCCAGGGAGATCTGAAGAGCAGCAGCCAAACACTCACCCAGAGCTGGGGAAGAGCGCACTGGTCGCAGGGAGGAGTAAAGGCCGGCAGGATTCCTCGAGTGAGAGCCTGGGTGCCCAGGTGAGACTAATGGACCCGGTGCCTCTCACAGCCCACAGAGCAGAGGAGGACTCAGGGGGCAGTGGGACATGGGAAAGGCAGACAGCAGCTAAGGTGCTGGGGCTTTCCTGCCCACGCCGAAGAGTTAGGCCTTATCTTAAAGGATCCTAAGAACTCACTGGAAGGCACTCCACAAGTGTCATAATGTGATTTAATTTTTACCAAATTTATATGACTGTTTTACAGAAATTGGATTAAAAAATGAAAAATTGGAATTAGCTGCTAAAATCCAAAGCAAAAAGAAAAAAAAAAAAAAAAAAGAGGAGAAATTGGCCAAATTTGGAGTAGTTAGAATGGGGAGAAGGCAAGAGAGATCTTGGTTCTGTTTTTAACTTGTTAGTGGGGTGTGTGTGTGTGTGTGTGTGTGTGTGTGTGTGTGTGTGTTAAATATTAGTGCCACAAATCAAGAGAATTTTAGTCATCTCAAGTCCTGGCATGTAAGTAGCTCTAAATAAGTGTTGGATACATTGAAAGCATATGTTTCTCTTTATTTAAAAATTATCATCCCTTGAATAATGACTTAATAACTACCCAGCCTACGTATCATGCAAGCTTAATGAAAGTGCTCTGAGAGGTTTTTCAAAAGCATTGCATTGAGAAGTAAATATTTAGTTGAGTGCAACTCATTTGTGAAATTAAGTCATCTTTATGAGACATATTTGATTATTTTTGTAACTAGCAAGTGATGTAATATCTATGGAATTATTTCAAGTGAAGCCTTTCTAACTAATTATTTTCCTTAGACAACATAAACACAGATTTTTTTTTTTCCTTAAAAAAGCAGTTACACGTAAAACAAGTTTCTTGGCACCTCGACAGTATCTAGAAAGGTTATGTGCAGTGCCTGAGTGGGTACAGTTACGAATCTCTGAAAAGTAGGCAGCAGAGCTTCTTCAGTGGCTTTTTCCAGTTACAAAGCAGATGCTGGAGTTCTGGAATAAAACACAAGTTCACAATGTTTTAGAAAGTTTTCCACTGACCAAAGACAGAGCATTCAGATTGAAGGGCACTGAATGGGTGGTGCAGTACGAGAGCCTGGGCTCTGAGTGGGCTCTACCTCTGGCTAGCTGCATGCCAAGGGTCTCTGCATTGCAGGGCTCTTCTGTGGGATGAGTCCCTCCCAACTCTCAGCTATGCTGGGGACTATGCTGAGAGCAGCAGTTCCTCCCCATGGCTGCTTCTCTCTTTCTGTTGCGCCCCACCAGCCGCCACATTCCCACCTGGTCCGTGCATCCCCCACCACCACCACTTTGATCTCTGCGCAGCATCTTAAGTGACCCTTGGATGTACACATCTGAGGGTACCACATCTCTTGCTTAACGATGCTCACTGTCAATAATAATAACAATAATAATAACAATAACACTGTCCTCCTGTTTGAAGAAAATTTAAGCCTTTTATCTTATTCTCAAAGGTCTCAGCTAGTGACTCTCCGACTTGGTTGCACAATATCAGTGGGGTGGGCAGAGGTTAGAACAACTCCTCTGTGCAGACGCCACTTTGCAACGGTTGTCCCAGTCCCTGCCTGTGGGACGTGGGCACCTGTACTTTGCATGGCAATCTGCTGGTGATTCTTAGGTGAAGTCAGGACCTCAGCTTTGAGGACTGCAGAGCCGCCTTCTGTGCCATCCTCCCCTTAGTCTCACAGTACTCTCCCTCTGTCTGTACTGAACTGGTGGTTGTGTATGTTAGGGGTTACAGATAGGCTCTTCTCTCTAGCTAAAATGCCTCCCCCTTGCTCTGGCTCACAGGCCGTGTTTCAACCTCCGTGCTCCTTCTGCAGGAGGCCTCCTGGTTCACTGTTGCCCAACTCCCTTGGGTTTTGCCCTTTCAGACTAGCTTATTTATTACACATTGTTACTCAGTACACAGTGTAATTGCCTATTTCATTGTATGACTGTTGGTCTAATATTTGCTTTTCCTGGCAGTCTGTGTGCATATCATGAGGCCAGGATCGCCACAGATGCCGCATGGGCCTTGGAGTCCAGGAGGACAGCAACTGGGCCCAAAGCAATGAGCTGTGTCACTTATAAGCCAGATACATTTTTTTTTTTTCTGTATTAGTGGGGGTTCATTTCCAGGAACTGTGGGTGCTTAAGTCCTCCCATATAAAGCATCTGTAGATTACCTATGTAAGTTTTCTGTTAATAGCTGCCTCACGGCATTATTTAGGAAATAATGACAAGAAAAATACTATATGTTTAATAAGAATGCACTTTTTAAAAAACCTTCCTTTGATCTGTGTTTGGTTGAATTCGTGCATGTAAAACCATTGAACACAGAGGGCCGGCTATTCTGGAAAAATCTTTGATCACTTTAAATCTCAATTTAAAACAGGCTTGCTTGCTTCTGAGTCGCTAGCGATTCAAAAGCCATGATGGGCGTGGCTTCACTGGGCATACCTTGAGTGTATGTAATAAGATGTCCGATGATTTCTGACAACCATCAGCCCAACTCAGCTGTAAAGAGTCTTCTTTTATAGATCAGGAAAATAGTTCAGGGAGCTGAAATCATTTGTTTTTGTCCCCAAAGAGCCACGTTGTAAGCAAAGAACAGCCAGATCATTCACTAGCCATCTCTTCCCTCCTCAGGCCCCCTTCCCAGCTGCACTCTTCAGTGCATCCAACCCTCACTCCTGCCTTTCCACACAGCATTAACACCAGGAATCTTTGCTTGGTCTCATCCTGAAAACTATCAAGCACTAAGGGACCAGCTCAGATACCCCTGGATCGGAAGTTACTTAACAGTGTAGTACATGCTTCCAAGAGCAGATTTATACACCCCGCCCCCTCCCCAACGCAAGCGGTGAAGGAAACATTGCCCCATGCAAACTTGGGCCTGGCACAGCACCCAAGCATCCTATGACCTTCTTCTCTACAAGAAGCACAATGGGTGGTAAGGTGACTGAGGATTTGGGCCACAAATGGGCCTGTTTTTGATGAGGAGAGAGGAAATACAAACACCACACTCCTGTGGTAGACACTGCCCAGCATTTGCTGCTGTGAGCGCTGTGTTTCTCCTCCAGGGCTTTACAAAAAGGTGCGCTGGTTTTCTGAGCTGAGGTGAACAGCAGCTCTGTGCATCCACTTTTCTAATAAGAAAAATCTTAGAAATACTTTCTATGTCCGGATCATGTACTGGAAAGTAACACTGATGTAACTGGAAAAGTTAAAGCCACACCTTGGATTCTATTCCCTGTTTTTTACATATTTCACTACAGCAAACTAGTGTGATGGCTAGTATTAAAAAGTAGTAATCCCTTTCCATTTTCTTTTTTTTTAATTAATTTTAATGAGAAAGAAATAGCAATGAGACATTTGCCACACAGGTTAGTAGGACAGTTGCAATAATTAATACATCACATATTACTGTCTTTGTAGTAGTTATTCAGAGTACAAGATGCAGACATGATATCTTGTCTAAACATTATTAGTATAGATCTCATTGAACTAAGAGAAAGTAGCTGTATAGCTATCCTACTTTTTATATACATATATGTTTTTTTCACTACAAAATAGTCCTTCATTTATATCTCTCTTTTTTGTTTTGTTTTGTCAGAGATGGGTGTTTCACAGCCAAGAGATAAATGATTAAACTGATACAAAAATGATATGAAAAAAAATTTTGAGATGTTTTGTGTATGTGCACCAACTCCTTGCGATGACTGTATGTATTGTTGTAAACATGTACATATAAATGTACAAATTTTTAAAAAAGAAACTGAGGTTTCTCAACTACCTCCATAAATAAAAGATATTAAAATGTGAATGATGTATTTTAAAGGGAAGGGGGCCTGAGGAGGGAAGAGATAGCTAGTGAATGACCTGTGATAGAGACCTGAATTTTTTGCCTGCTGAAAATCTCAGCATCACAACCATATGTGTTGTTCACACTAGTCAAACGATTTCTTATACTTTACAGTATTTGTAAATATAAGAACGACAAAATTAAAAGGAAAAAAATGTAGCGATGTGTGCATACTCTCCCTATTGCAGTGCTCCTGTGAACCCTATGCTGCCATCCCAGTGATTATCTCTTCGTGACAGCCCCTTCCCCAGCAGGCCTTTGCCCAGGTGAGTCCCACCTCCTCTGGGCTAACTCCTTGGAGACAGTGGCTGCACCCTCTCTGACTCCCGCACCTTTCCCTGCCTTGAAAGATCCTCGGATTCCAGGCTGACAGTGTCCTTCCGGCTCCTTGGATCCGCAGATTCCTGCTGTGCAAAGCCCAGGGCGCTCCACTGTCTTTCTTTCACTCCGACTTCTTAGAACATTTCTGACTTCCATAAAATCAGTGAGAAGACAGAAAAAGGGTAACGTCCACTCTCAACCCACGACTGCTTAGTTTAAACCCTCCCCACGGCCCTGACTGCTCAGGAGATCCATCTCAAGAAGAGGTGCCAGGTAAAACAAAAATGTTCAGGGTGTGGCGACACATGCCCACAATCCAGCACTCGGACTGAAGCAGGAGAATCATTGCAAGTTCAAGGCCAGCCTGGAGTACAAAGTGAGCACAAGGCCAGCCTGAACTGCACAGCAAGACCTTGCTTCCAAAAAAGATCTAAAAATTATTTCATTTTGAATTCCATATATACAATGAATGTTTTGGTATTAATATGTCTTAAAGGTTGCTTGAGATCAGCATAAACAAAATTTTATTTGTTAACTAAAATTCAACTTGAACTAGGTACCCTGTTTTGCTTTTTTGCTATATTGGACAACTCTAATTGTATCTCATGCCTTCCTATGACTGAGGTAGTAGAAAAGATAAGTGGGGAAGGGCTGTACAGACTGAGCAGGAGGTGGCTGAGCTTTGGTGCTCCGTCTTCTACAAACTCACTGAGAGCCCTTTGTCCTTTTAGTGACAGCTGCTATTTAAATATGAAGCATTTCCTCCAAGACTCGAAGACTCGTGTGCAGAAGCTTGACCCTCAGTGCAGCAGTGCGCAGATGTGGAGCCTGCAGAGATGATTGGGTCACAGAGGTGCTGACCTCACCGGTGGGCGGATTCATGGATGAGCTCCTAGCCGGCCGCTCAATAGCTGGGGCTTTAGTGGAGAATATGGGTCCCGGGAGTGTAAAGCAGAAAGATATACTCTTATCCTTGGCTACTTCCTGCCCTTGTTCTTTCGCTTTCTGCTGTTTCCTGATTGCAGGAAGCGGGCCCTTCAGCACGAAATCCTGCCTCATCACAAGTCTAAAACAATGGCTTACTCTGGCCCACAACATCTAAAATCAAGAACCAAAATAAATCTGTCCTCCTTTAGTTGTACATGTCTGGTATTTTGCTCAGATGTGACTCGGTGACTGTTTTCCCACCTGCCACCTGCACAGTGAAGTGTTGAAACAGTGCTTTCTAGGAATTTTACTGGCTCTTTATCTCTGACACAGAAAAGCTGTCCTCTCTCTCTCTCTCTCTTTCTTCTTTCCTTTTGTGAAGGGTTTGACTACATAGCTCAACCTCATAGTGATCCTCCCGATTTCTGCCTCCCTAGTGTTGGGATTACAGGCATGCACCACCATGCCCAGACTCTACTGCCTGCTCAGCATGCCTGGAGGCAGGGCTGGTGTGACATGTGGTGATGTGGTGCCAGGAATCAAACCCTAGTCCCTGTGCTTGCCTAAGCAAGTTCTTAGTCCACTGACTTATACCACTGGGCCTAGGAAAAATGTTTTTTATTTCCACACTCTTACCACCTGACTCAGGGAGTAGATACTTCATCATGGAACATCTCCCATGAGATTGAACCTTCTGCAAGCATGGTTTTTCATTCATAGGAATAATGGCATGGGGGTAAGAGAGTGACAATAACATATCTCTAGCTGAAGAGTTGGAATTGGCATCTTATTAAAATTGAAGGGAGGATATAAACTCTCCTGCTAGCACAGAATAAGTGTTTAATAAACAGTAGCTTGTGAATTTGGATTTCCAGAATCTGGCTATGTTTTTCATCCAGGAAAATTTCTACAGTATTAGATGGAAAAACAAAATTGAAGGGGTGGCAGAAGAACTAAACCCAAAGGATTAAATGGTGATTGATACTGAGGGAACCCTGGAAATTTGTTCCTTGTACAGAGGATTCATTAGGGCTGCATCTACTTAGAAGGTGTGGCTTTAGGGTAAGTTCATTTACTCTAAGTCAGCTTGCAAGAATGGGCAAGGCTTGGGGCCCTCATTCAGACTTTGCCAATCAGCTCAGAGTGATAGATTCTCCAGCAGACAGCTTCTTGCAGCTCCTAGAGCCCAACAGTAGTGTGCATGCTCCAGACACACAGTTCTTGGCTACCTCCCAGGCCCATGGAAACATCCTGCACATTCTTGGCCACGACACCTCAAATGTAGATGAAGAAGCGGGAGGCATAATTTATTCTTTGGGCCAAATGGGGGCTGCTGTATGAATGAATTGACCTAACTCTCTTATTGGGGTGCCAACTGAGGAAGACAGATTAGGCCCTAAATCCGGGGCGGTCATAGTAAGAGCACATCCAGGCAGAGGAGTTGAGGAAGTTTAGAAGACAGGGGAGGGCAAGGACCCAGCGGTGCTGCCTAGAGAAATAGCAGACAGGTAGCCCATTATGGCTTGTGTCTAAATGCTCCCTGCCAAAGTTTCATGTGGCCACAGGTGGGGCTCTTCAGGGTTGGCTGGATCTAGAGTACGCAATGTTAGGATTCAGTGTGTGATGTTAGAGTTGAAGATGTGTGATTCTGAATTAGTCCACTGATTGGTTTGGCATAATTTTAGGTGTGGATAATAGGAAGTCCCACCCCAGATGTGAGTGCTACCTGCCATAAGGACATAGATCCTGGACAGAATATAAGGAACAGAAAGGCTGCTGTGGGATGCTTTACTACCTTGCTGTTTGCTGACTTGTTGTCTCCTTCCTGGCCTGGGCTGTTTCTCCTCTGCCTCACCACCCTGCCTTGGAGGCAGCCAGCTATGACCTGAAACCTCTACAGACTGGGAGCTGCATGTCTTAGTTACTCTTGTTGCTGGGACAAATACCTGATACGCAAAATGAAGGAAGGAAAGGCTTATGTAGATCACAGTTACTGGAAGTTTTAGTCCATACTCAGCTGGCTCCAGCGCTGAGTGACACATGGCAGAGAGCAGCAGTTCGTGGCAGTGGAACAGCAACAATAGTGATGGAGGCAGCGGAATAGCCAGGGGAGCAGAGAGCAACAGCACTAGTCCGTCTCTTTGTCTCTCTCTATATCATAGGGAGGCTCTCCACCTCAGCCTATCCACCTTAGGCTACACCTATAATCCCAGAAGTACTCAGACTCATAACCCCATCAGCACTAAAACACATAACCCCAGTGGATCATGAGTCAAGTCTCAAACTCTAGAAGTCCCTGCACTTAGGGTCTGGGGAGATAACTCTGTGGCACAAGTGCCTGCCTGGCAAGTGCAAGGTCATGAGTTTGAACCCTGGTCTCACAAAAAAAAAAAAAAAAAAAAAAAGTCCCTGCCTCATGATTTCATGAGGTTTTGGGGGAACAACTAGACATAAACTATAACACTGCAATAAACCTTTTCTCCTTTAACTTGGGGTATTGGGTATTTTATTTGGCAATGAAAAAAAGTGACTAAGACACAGCCTGGAGAATGATGGAATTGATCTACTCAGAACAGGGCTCAGGCCCCTGGGATGCATCATCTCACTGTTAGTAGCAAGGTTAATGGCCAGCATTTATCAGGCACTTATGGAAAGCCAGGCATTGTGCTTAAGCCTTGTGATAGCAGCTTGAAAAAGAAGCACTTAGCTGATATGTTTAGCCCAGTGTTGGATATGTGTGGATAATTACTGTACTAAAGACCAGAATGTGAGGGCCGGGGAAACAGCTCAGCAACGTAAGTGCCTGCCTGGCAAGCACAACATCCTGAGTTCAATCCCCAGTACAAAAAGCAAACAAACAAACAAAGAAATACCAACCAGCCAAACAAACAAACAAAAACTATGAAGACCAGAATATGGCTAGCAGTAACCACTAGCCTTGAAGCCCGCATGGAATAAAAAGGGAAAGAAAAAGGAAGCCTTGCCTCTTCAGAGGAGGAGTCTTCCCAGTCTTTGCCAGCGCCGTTGGGTATCTGCCTCCAGGCTTCCATAACAAACTGTTCAGCCTGGTAACACAGATCCTTCAGCTTGCTAATAGGGCCTTGAGTAGAACTCTGTAGTGAGCCCCAGGCTTTCTACTTTTGCCTGGATCCTTTGTTTCTTAGTTATTCTTCCCTCTTTCAGGGACAAAACACCCCAAATTAAGATAGAAAAGGTTTATATGGCTCGCAGTTAGTGGAGGTTTCAGTCCATAGTCAGCTGGCTCCAAGGCAGAGTGGCATGCAGCAGAAGACAACCATTCATGGTGGTGGAAGGCAGCAAAGAACAAAGGGGGGGGATCATAAAGACTGACTTCTGAGGGAAGGAAAGGCTCTATCTGCTGGCAGCACCAAGGATCCCAGCCTAGGCCTATGATTCTGAGTCTTGAAAGTGAATAGAGTCTGTTATGAGTTCAATTAGTTCTTCAGGAATGATATACTAAAGAATATAAATCCCCTTGTGGATTTTACCTGGTTTGGAAATAAGGTCCTTGCTGATAGAATTAAGATAATAAGAAGCAATCAGAGTAGATTCTTGATGCAACTGATCCCATGCTGTGTGAAGCCACAGAGACACACAGACATGCAAAGGAAGGATGCCAGGGACATCAGGGGCAGAGACGAGAGCAGAACCACTACCAGCCCAGGAGCACTGAGGTGGCTGTCACTACCAGATGCTCTGAAGAGGCAAGGAAGGGGTCCAGCTCTTAGAGGCAAGCATGGTCCTGCCGACACTTGGATTTCAGAAATCTGGCTTTTAGCACTGTAAGAGAATAAGGTCGTCTTAAAATTCTTAACCATTCAATTTTGCTACTTTATTCTGGTAATACTAGAAAATTAACATAGGAAAGCTTATATCTTGAAATTGCCTATTCATCCTCATGTCTCCTTTAGATCTGAGTCATGGCTTGTCACACCCAAGTTTGAACAGAAAGTGAGGGGCTGAGGGGCGATAACTCAGTAGAGTAAGTGCTTTCCTGGCAAATGCAAGGGCTTGAGTTCAATCCCTGGTTCCACAAATAAATAAATAAAAATAAAATGGAAAGTGGTCTGCAAACTGCAGTTGTTTACCATCCAGAAGAGAAGCTTAATGGTATTGTTACCCTATAACTTAGGCATTTATGCTTCACTTCGCTGTCTTTTTGAACATCAAATACCTTAGACATAACATGGAGCAGGCATTTCCCAACCATCACAGATAATCTAAACTTTCAATCCCCATAGAATGTGAAAGTGGAAATGTGGGTTGACCTGTGTGAGCTAAGGCCCAGGGCTGGAAGGCACAGGCTGTATCTGAGGGAGGAAGGAGATACGGCGTAGCAGCCACAGCAATGGGGCACAGCTGTCAGCTCAGCCCTGAACTTCCTCTTCCTCCGCATAAATTCCCACAGGCACAGCATCAGAGCCAACCTTCCTCCTTTCCACACCTTACCTAAACACACTACGTGTTTTTGTTTTGGAGTTTTCCACTTCCCTGTTTGTTCTCAACAGCAGGTAATCCCTCTGATCTCCACCGACACTTGGAATAAATGGCAAGACAGATGCAGGTATCAGCCAGAGGACACCAGAAGATGGCTCTCCATGTGAGGGATGTTTCCCAGAGGGTGTGGTTTAGTGTGGGAGTCCAGGCTGTCTGACGCAGGAACACTGAAATGGAGAGCGAGTTAAATTTGCAGAGCAGCGCTGCAAAGACATAACCATTGCTTTCTGCCAGACTGGGGTCAGAAGACAGAAGTGCTGCTGATCCCCCAGGCTCAGGGTTTGTGATAAAGATACCCACAAGGACCCATAGAACAACAGCTGATTCCACCAGCCAAAGACTTCACTGGACCTTGGAAGGGAGTAGGCATTGCAAGCAATAAGCCAAAGTACTCAAAGAAATGTGCGGATGTAGGGATGAAGCTCTTTACCCTTCCAACCCCTGAGGCCTTAACATTTGAAGCCTGCCCTCAGGTCTACCAGTGTAGGATGAGGTACCAGCCTGGGTGAGGGCAAGAGGTGGGATGAGGAGAGGGAAAGCATTCCAAAGCCACATCAAGGTGGTGGAGGATGACCACAGAAAAATTAAGATGTCGTTGATCTACTTCTTCATGTATGCATATTTAGCCACCTGAGGAGCAGCTAAGGTGTGCCAGCAGGAGTTCGTGGAGAGCATGGTGAGGTGGGTGGTGGGACACAGGGCTGGGTTGACCTGCCTCTCGTGTGGCTAGATGGAGGGTGAGCAAATGTGGAGCTCCACATGGAGTTACCTGCAGCGCATGGAGAAATCAGTGGAAATACATTTTAAGTTTAGATCCCATTGCTGGAACATACTGTCCAAGGCAGACTTATTATAACTCAGTTTTTTAAAAAAAAAAATACTGGAATTATTCTGTGACTAACAGGATAATGTAATATTCTGGTTCTAAAACACTGTTACTTGCAAAGATTCAACATACAACATCATTTTCATAATCTTTCAGCCATTGCTTTATTTTAATTACATTACAAGTTTAAAATAAATAAATGTGAACTCCGTTGGACTTCTAAAGGTCCAACTCCTTTGGACTTTTAAGTGATGTCACAAAGGGTGGCCTGGAGGAAGGTGTTTTGAGCTGAGTTTTTTTGTTTGTTTGTTTTGTTTTTTTCTCCTCATTTTTTATGGTCTGCCCAGCAAAGCCATGCCAAATAAGCTTGTCATCATTAAACCAAGACGCCTAGGGCTTGCTATGAAGCTGTGTTACCCTTCTGTTCACTGCGTGCAGATGCTACTTCCAGATGGCTCCTGGGTAGAAATTCTAGAGGGAGGTGGTGCCATGACCCAGAGCTCAGCTTAGTTTTGGATACCTTACACACAGCGGTGAGAGACGGTGGGGGACAAAGCAGTCTCACGCCTGAGGCTCTCCTATCGCATTGAAGTAGCCACCAGATGATGTGAAGAGAGAGACTTGCCGGGGCAGGACATCGCAGCACATGGTGTGGCATAAAGAGGCAGATAGAGCGAGAGAGAGGCAGCACCAGGATACTACACCGGTGCTCTGAACAGAGAGTGACTACAGGGGATTTTTCCTCAGCTGTGCAGTCTCTGGCTGTGGCCTCATGACGCCTATCTAGCTTTCTAGCTGAGCCTGCCGCGTGCCATGTGCTTATTCACTCACGTATCTGCCCTTCCAGATAGACTGTGGGCTTTTCCTCAGCAGGAGACCTTGCTGAGTGCCTCGGGCCTTCCAATAAGGAAGACAAAATGGCTTCCTTATTGGAATTCGCTGAATGAGTGTGTCCAGTAGCACCCTCCACACGCTGTCTGTGTGTCAACCACCAACTAGCCAGCCACAGCCGATGATTTCGGGAGACCACGGCAGCGGTGGGGAGCCCTGGCATTCAGCTCAGCTGCTAGCCCACTTCAAAGGGAGACGACTGAAAGGGGGACGGTTGATACATGTGCATTAAATTTACCTTAGAAATCAAGGGTGAACGTCCTCTAGTCAAGCACCACTGGGGTTTGCCCAATCATCTAACCATCTGAAAAATAGCCCATGAGACACGGGACGCACACACCATGTGGCTGAGCTTCACCAGTTGTGGTGATGTCTTAGATAAAAATAGCCTCGCAAGGGCCTGATCTGGTAGGGAAGACAAAGCCCTCTTAGTTCTGAAAGGAGGCTAGAGGATCTTTCTCTAAAACCTGCTTTTCAACAAAAACTTTTAAAAAGCATATTCTTTATTTTCAAACCATGAAAGAAATGCTGGATTACTACAGATCATGTGGAAAGTACAGAAAATTCCAAAGAGCCTCGTCAAATGCTTTGGCCTGCGTCTTTCCAGTCTCTCAGGGCAACTCAGGCTGATGGCAGAATTAGGGGTAAGCCGGAGGGCAGGGAAATGTGGTCGTTTTAGTGTTATTTAATATGCAGTGAGTTATCAAGGTAGGGCTCTGTCTGTTTGCATCTACTTTTACTTTTATCTGATTATGAGAGCAATATATTCTAATTTTGGAATTGATAAGAACGAAGTTCCTGTCACCTGTATATTGGCACCAAGAGATACAGATTTAATATTCAGACCCACTGTTCCAGAGCCTGTTTTCTGGATAAGTCAGTATAGTTGAGGTCTCATTGGGTACAACATGTTTCATCCTGAGGAATTATTGTCCCTTATTTTCAAATAAAAGACATTCTCCCCATACCTTAAAAGTCTTTTCAAGAATAACAATTTTCTACAAGGTTAATAATTTATTTAATCATTTTTAATGGTTTGGGCATTTCTAAAATTTACAACTACGTATATAAATGTCATGAACGACATTTTAGCTACAAGTTTTTATGTAAGTTTCAGATTATCTCTTGAGGAAAATTAGAACCTGTAGCGGTATCTACCAAACTATTATTATCTCTATTTGTCTATATGTTCAAGCACATGATTTTTAAAATCTCAACAGGGAATTAAAATTTATACAATTGCTTTGGAAAACTGTTGGGCGATAGCTGCTTCATCAAATATCTGCTTATCCTTTGACTCAGTGATGTCACTTGAGATCTGTATATAAGAGAATATAGTTCATGTCTACAAAAACACAGGCAGAAACAATAGTCTCATAAATAGTTGCTTCAAATTTGAATAAACAAATGTTCACCAATAGAAAATTAATAAGTAAATTGAGGTATAGTTGAGAATGAAATACCACCAAATAGGGTCTTGGTATTAGTCTCCCCAGACTCAAATTCATATGTTGAAACCTAACCACCAATATGGTGGTGTTGCAGGTCTGGTCTTTGGGATTAGAACACTTAGCACCCCCAGGGAGCTCTGCTACCTCTTCCATCATTTGAGAACACAGTGAAAAATTGCCTTCTGTGAGCCAGAAAGCAAGTGTTCATCCGATGTCAAGGCTGATAGCACTTTGACCTTGAACTCTCAACCTACAGGACTGTGAAAAACTTCTCTTACTTATAAGCCACCCTGTTTGGTTATAAGAACCTGAGCAGATTAGGACACAACCAGCAATGATGACACACATGAAATAAAATGGATAAATCTCTTGCAAATTATTAAACAGAAGAACAAAAAATCTCAGTTTGATGAAGTTCAGAACAGACAAAGTTAATCATGGCAGAAATCTGAGTGCTGGTTCTTTCTGCATGAGAGAAGCTGTTTTCTTGCTAGAAAAGTGAGTCATGGTTAATCTAATTTGTCAACTCCATGGGTTACAGACACCAAGAAAATAAATGAAGCACACGTCTTGGTGTGTCTGGGTGAGTCACTGGGTGTGGCCTTGGGAACGACACCTTGTCCCTGAGCCTTTCCTGTCAGACTCTTCTTTTGCTCTCTGCTTCTGAGGTGTCATAACTTAAGCATCTTCCCTCTACCATTATAATTCTTCTGACCAAAGGCTAAAACCTGAGACAAAACAAACCTCTCAATCTTTAAGTTGCTTGGGTTAGGCATTTTGTCCCAGCTCAGAAAGCTGACCAATACAAGACACATGAGGAGATTTTTTATTTTATTTTAAAGAGAATAAACTATTTTTTAAAAAAGAGAAACAATACAGAATTTCAAAAAATAAGATAAGAACTGAACAATGTTTATTATGGTGTATATTATTGTCTTCAAAGTACATGTTTGGATTACCTATATGCATGTAAAGTTGGTCAAAAAAATTTAAGCATTAACTGTTCCTTTCAATAAACAAATAGAAATTAGTAGCATCTTTTGGGTTGCTGGAAGTCACTCTGTATTTTGATTGGGAAGCAACTACATTTGTGTGTCAAATGTGAAAATATATGAAGGTATATGTTTATAATTAAAACTATAGGTAATATGCTTTATCATATATAGTTTCCCCTGAGATAAAATTCCTCCCAGACCTAATATGTTATCTCACCAGAGAAGAATTTTAGCCACTTCTGCACATGATGGGTATTTTCTGTGAAAATTTTGTGGCAGAAACACTTTGTAAAGATGATTCTGTTCCCTTTAGTGTCTCCCCCTTAAGAAAGTCTATGGCCTGACAAAGGCAAACAATGACGTGGCAGAAGGCTGCCTTTGAGGCCTTAACCTGTTCTTTTCCTTGATGCCAAAGAAGTACTGACCTTTTCAGGTCATGCATAGTTGTCAGATGTGATGCAATGTACCCCTCCACTTTTGACTCACCCATGGCCAGAGCCAGGGCATTCATGGCTGAGTTCCTCATTTGCTACCTAATCCCATGCTGAGCATCTAATGGGTGCCACACCTGGGCCAGATACGGCACTCAGGGAACTTCTCACTGACAGTACGAAAGGATGGGGACCTCATACCTGGTAGCAGGTCCACTACCCCAACACCAGGAGATAACAAGTGTGGGTAGAGATGCAAAGAAATGAAGGACTCAGGGGAATTACATTCCCTTGATGGGAATGTAAAACAGTCAGACCAGCTCAGAAAACAGTAGAGTGGTGACTCACAACTTAAAACCAGGTGAAACAATGGACTGCAGCAACATGGAGAGATCAACTCTTGTGTAGCAGTGTCACTACTGCAGCGTGATTCATGATAGTGTGAAGGCAGAAGCAGTCTAAACATCCATCGAATGATAAATGAATAAGGAAAATAAGGTATTCAGAAAAGGGAAAAAGATAAATTTTGAGACATATAATGCAGACGAAACTTAAAAACATTTTGGCAAGGAAATGAAGCCAGCCACAAAAAGAAGTATACAGTATGATCCTCCTTATATGAATGCTATGGTTTATGTCTAGTTGTCCCCCCAAAGTCTCATGGAGTCATTGGGCGGGGACTTCTAGAGTTTGAGACTTGATCCATGATCCCTGGGATTATGGGTTTTAGTACTGATGGGATTATGGGTGGAAGTACTTCTGGGATTATGGGTGTAGCCTAGGGCGGGAGCTAAGGCGGAGAGCCTGAATGTAATATAAAGAGAGATAGAGAGACAGACTGGAGCTCGAGCTGGTGCTGCTGCTCTGCTGCCCTGTTTGGTTGGCTGCCTCTGCCACCATTTTGCTGCTGTTTTGCCGCCATGAACCGGATACTCTCTGCCCTGCTCCACTCAGCCTTAGGCCAGCTGAATATGGACTGAAACCTCCACGAACTGTGAGCTAAATAAACCTTTCCTTCCTTCATCTTGAGTGTCTGGTATTTGTCCCAGCAACGAGTAAAAAGTAACTAAGACAATGAAGTACTCTAGGATAGGTAAATTCATACAGACAGAGGGTAGAGAAACCACTGCCAGGGGCTTGGAAAACAGCATTGGACCTGGAGGATGAGGAATAAAGAAGTGAATCATGCCCACCAAGAGGGGGGTAAAGGTCCTTGCATTTTTTTTTTTTTTTGGCTTTTTGAGACAGGGTCTCACTGTGCAGTTCAGGCTGGCTTTGAGCTCACTTTTGTAGCCCAGGCTGGTCTCGAACTCGCAGCGATCCTCCTGCCTCAGCCTCCCAAGTGCTGGGATTACAGGCGTGAGCCACCACGCCTGGCTGGTCCTTGCATTTCAATTCCAAGTGTCCCCTAAGTTGCTGTGCCCATTCCTAGTCTGGTCCTCCATCTTCTTGTCTATCAGTAGGAAAGATTGAACTGCCAGTCCCAGAGAGATCTTTCTCTGCCAGCCTCTGATTCATCAGAGGTAGTCTTCTTTTAAAGAGTAAGAATTAGAACCAGCTCTTGCAGTGTCTTATTCCCTCAGCCTGGCCAAGGGGAATCATTTGCCTTTGTCCTTTTAATTATTGACAATAGGGTTGAGGAGAGAGCTCAGGGATCGAAGCACCTGCCTGGCAAGTGCAAAGATTGGGGTTCAATCCATAGAATTGCATGCTATGTGGACCCTGGAACAGAGTGTGGTGGTGCACATCTGTATCCCACCACTGGGGAGGCTGAGACTGGAGGATCATTCTGAGTCTGAGCTGTGTGGCAAGACCTGCACCACATGAATAAAGAAATAGAAGATTTTTTAAAAAATCATTGACACTGACATTGGCATTGACGTTGACATTGGCACTGCATCTGTCCATCACTGAGTATAAAGAGTAAGTGCTGGACCTTGAAGTAATTCCAAGGCAGTGCATGGTACTCTGGGGAAAGTGATGGTAGCTTACACCATGGGAACATTAACATATCTCAGAGAACCTCAGTGCCAGCACAAACTGATGGCACTGATGCCAGTGCCACCAACTGCTGGTCTCTGCTGTTTTCAGGGTATGCCTTTGCCTTCTGTTGCTTTCATTATGAATGATCTGGAACTTTCTAAAGCACTAAAGGATGATTTGTTATTCTGGTGTTTGGGAGCATCCTAGAGCCAGGATCTGGGCCTGAGCCATGGATATTGTCTCTAACGTGGACTTCTTGGGCCCCCACCATGCTGGCAGCCACTTCAAACCTGTAGAAAACCAAGGATTCCCACGGGCCCCAATTTTATACAGAGTAATTCTCAGCTATCTTGAGTTACTTCAAAGAATTTGCTTAATGAAGACAGCATGATGGTCCTCATTTTCAAACATCACTCTAATTTGGTAACAGCATTTTTCAAACTTAAAATAAAGAGCAAGTTTTCTTTATTTCAAACCTTCCATATACTGATATTTTTATAAACCATAATAAAAATAGCTATGAACATTTATATTCAATTTCTGTACCAACAATGGATCAGTAACAATGCACAAATAGTAGCACTCATAAACTACATGCTAAAGAGCACCATTTTAAAGGAAAAGAGATGTGTGTTTAATTTTGAAGAACAAATGTGAATTGGTACTGTTAATTTGGAATCCATGAACTTCTGCAGTATATATCTATTTCCTTAAGGAATTAGAATCTATAGTATAGGGTATATATATATATTTTTTTTAATTAAGTTTAACTCACTAGAATTGGTGTAGTAGGATTATAGCAAGACTCGGAATCAGGCATTTCTGGAACTAGATTCCAAAATTTACCTAGGTGACTTTGAGTAATTAAATTCTTCTCTCTAAACTTATCATCATTAGCAACCTAAAAAATGATGCTGGACAGTCCCGTTTGACAGGGACACTGTTAGAATACAGCATCACTAAGTACACAGACCCCTTAGCTGAGCACACAGTCCGTCACAGTCACTCAACCAATACATGGTCAGCCTCTCTTTATCTCTGCCAGAGCTTTGGCAGAGCTTTGACAGGTTTCAAAAGCTGTTAGTGGAATTCCAGACCACAGTAGTCTAAAAATGTATATTCTCTTAACTATCAGACAATTTGGAAGGAGACCAATGACTCTTTAGTCTCTGTGGTGGAGTGGGATCCATAGGCTATGCTAGGTTAGTGGGCATGCCCTGGAACTCTGCCTTGCCATTTTATTTGAAAATGCTGAACTTCAGAAGAGTCAGATGAGAGACTTCTACAAAACAAATGCAGCATTACCCATTATCTCAACTTCCAAAGACTCAAACATTGTATCAAAGATGCTAGTTTTATCTTTCTAAAGCTGTAAAATTCTAATACGCTGATGTTAAAAACTTTGGGAAATAAGCCCCAGCCCTTCCCCTTTCCCTATGCATCTTGGTAAGACTTTATTTTGGATATCATGTGTAGTAGGTATCTCATTTTGGAATCTAGGTGTAAATTTTAAATTCATAACACTGGCTGTGTTATCCTGCAAGAATCATATGTAAAATGAGTTTACTTTAAGTCAGGTTCATTTTTCATTTCCTTTCCTCAAGTGGTAAAATGGAAATGGGTTTGGGGCAAAACCAAATGTCTTGCGCCTGATGGTTTGGTGAACCGGGCTAGTTCTGTTCTTCGTCCAGAACCTCAGTAGTCCCTTTGGGCAGGTGGATGATAAGCTTCACTGTCTAGAAAGTATACATAAAAGCCCAGCTCAACTGCTTGTACACTTTGCAGTATTCAATCCTGAAATGTGAGGCTAGCTAGAGAGTTTTGTGGGGCTTCACAAGGAAATAATTTGTTCCTGATTCTTTAAAGCAACTCTGAAAAAAAATTTTTTTTCTGAAAATTGCATAGCTCAACAAAGGCTTGAAAAAAATGCCTGGAAAAGGGCAATGGAGAGTGATGGGAACCACTGGGCCTTCGGAATGCAGCTGGCTTTATGCTTACTCCATGTAGGATGTGTTGATTTCTTCAGTGGGGCTCAGTCGGGCTTTTAAATAAGATTTTGGGAGTAGCCTTATGTCATCCTGACTCTAGAGGGTGGGTACCCAAGCAAAGCATGTTCAGGAGTTCTGGCTTTGTACTAGTGACCTATAGGATCAGCAAGGTGTCCTTACCCTGATAGCAATCCTTATCAGCTATTGGTACCATATGCGTGCTTGTAAATTCACTTCCTGTTCTGTTCTTCTTTTCTGTCTTGATGCTTGAATGTGCTATTGGTCTCCCTAAAGTCTTGACTTCCTGGGCAACTTGTCTTAGGAGGCCTTGGGCAGAATCCTTGGCTTTGATTTTGGCTATCCAGAGAAACCTTTCTCCTCCTGAGCTAGCCTGACAAGCAGCTCCACCTTGGTCTACCCAGGACCAGCATACCTTGGTCAGGTCAAATATATACTGAGCTGGTGGGATTGCAAGGATTGTTTTACCCTTGAAATGCAGTCAGCGAGTGTATTCAGAAGCGAGAGTGGCTTGAAACAGTGAAGTAGGAGAGAATTGTAGGATGAATTATTTAGGCATTTTGTTTGTCTCTTTTTTCTTCAGTATGAGGGACTGAGCTCAAGACCTTCCACTTACCAAGCAGGTATTTATGCCACTGAGGTATTGCCCCAGCCCATATTAGGCATATTTTGAGTTCTTGATTTATCTTGAAGTTAAAGCATACTCTCTTAGTCAGAAGAAAGGTCTGGCTGGACAGCTCAGTGGACTAAAGCACCTGCTTAGGCAGAACACAACGACCGGCGTTCGATCCCCAGCATACCATGCTGGCCCCACCCCCAGGGCATGCTGAGATGGCAAATGAGACTGAAAGTGATGATGCGCACTTGAAATCCCAGCACATGGGGAGCTGAAAATGGGAGAATCATTACAAGTCACACACTACACACTACTGTGTAGCAAGAGTCTATACACTCTGTACTAAATACAATAAAAAGAAGAAGAAGAGAGCTAACTTCCCATTTTCTATACTAAGGGAGGGAGGAAGCCTGCATAACTCAGAAAGCATAAAGTCTTTAATTCCTTACTACCTACACCTGGAATTTGTCATGAAAATTGTACAACTGGTAGAACGAATACCAGTGGAAAAATGCAAAATAGTCTACAATGGATGGAGGGCTTTATCATCCTTGTTAAAGATCTGTAGGCAAATTTGTCCCAATAATTCCTCTCTTATCACCTGGGGACCTGGGACAATCAAACAAGCAACTGAGGCTGAAGTCCTGCTGTGGAAAAGTAAGCTTTATGCTCACAGAAATGCATGGTTCTGGGAAGAACACATTGTATACTTAACTTTTTCACATGTAACAGCACAGAAGAGGGGGGTGTTTCATATATGTTTATTCATATAATCTCATGGAGCTTATCTCTGGAGAAATGATTATTTGGCTGTCAGAACATTTTGATGAGCCCATTGCTTAGTCAAATGGAAGACTAGGTCCTGACTGGAGGGGAGATGTAAGGCAGGAGTAGTTTCTCTGTCTAAAAGGTCAATGGGATGCTCACTAAGGAGAAAGACTGCATGGTTGTTAATGTCTGCTGGAGGTAGAAAATCTAGAAACTTACAACTTGGCTCTCTTAAGAGGTAGAGTGAAGAGTTAGGATGGACTCAGACTTGGTGAGCATAGGCCTGGCACCATGGTGAGCATAGGCCTGACATCATGGCGAGTGTAGACCTGGCACCATGGTAAGCATAGACCTAGCACCATGGTGAACGTAGGCCTGGCACCATGGTGAGCGTAGGCCTGGCACCATGGTAAGCATAGACCTAGCACCATGGTGAGCATAGGCCTGGCACCATGGTGAACATGAGCCTGGCACCATAGTAAACATGGGCCTGGCACCATGGTGAGTGTGAGCCTGGCCTCATGGTTGCAGCAGGGCTGTAGCCGAAGCAGGGAAGGGAGGGTGTGAATGTGGCCCACACAGTGTCCCTCACCAGCAGAGCTAGGCAATTCCCCAGCATGTGTCCCTCTTTGTGCTCATTTTGATTACACTAGGAGAGGAAGGGCGGAAAGGGGAAGAAAAAATTTTGAGCTGACTATTTTTATCTTGAATCAACTTTCTGTAAAGAAACAATACAATTTCTTCTAAATTGAATTAAATTTCCTTAAAATAAACTACAGCTTCCTCCTTCACTGAGTCAAATGACTGGGAAATCTGCACCTCACTCGAGGCCTCTGCTGTCGGCATGGGAGTGTCGCAGTGCCTGTGGCCCTTGTTTCTGTCTTGCTATCCTGGCCATGCGTGCTCTCACACCACCTTGCACTTCCGGTCATGTCCCCTTCTGCGTCTGCTCACGGTCCTCTTCTTCCCAAGCTCCAAGAGGGCAGAGACTCTGGAGAGCGTTTATATGATTTCTTTTTCTTCAGCCTTCTGATTGGCTGCCAGCCTAGTGACAGTCGATGCAGTGGAGTGGGCCTAGAGCAGCTCATTTTGGTACAAGGAGTTGGGAGGTTAGTTTTTAAAATTCTTTCTGGGGCACAGATGCAACATCCTCCCTGGAAACAGCACCGTCATCCTGCAGTGCTTCAATCCTTTTCTTGTCCTTTCGAACTCTTCTTAATGTTCTGCCAGTATGAGAAACCAGAAGCTCAGGAAAACCGAGGCTCTCTGCCACTGATCCTAAAGCACTCGTTGAATCATGTCACTCTTTCCTCTAACCACTTCAGTGCTTTCTCTTGCCTCTGAGCTTGCTTTTTAGTAGGTGATCACGGCTTGTTCAAAGTGTCTCACATGGCTGTAGGGGGAGTACTTGATGACCTTGATAAGCAGTAGAACAAAGCATTCCCTGGAGATTAGATTGTCCTCCTTTGCAGATTCTGGTAGGGAAAAGGAATGAGAATAGATGCACCAGGCAGGAAGTCCTAGGTGATGGCAGGCATCTGAGACCCACTCTGGGTGGACACCCAGTCAGGGTGTGCTAATGAGCCGAGGAAGCTCGAGCTGAGGGCACCTCTCTCAGCAGCAGCCTGCGCTCCCCCCTACACCACCCCGTTCTCCTCTTCCTGCTCACAGTATTTGTGGCCGGAGCCTTTGTATTCCTGTCTATCTCATTATGAGCTTAAAAATATGGAAATGATCCCCTGATCGGTGACGTGCTCAGACTCAGTATTGAACACACAATTGCCATTCCATGTGGTTAATTCTGTTCTTTCTGTTTCTTGACACTCATATTTTTCTATCTTTAATCCAAGTTTCAGTCAGTGAGCATTTATGGGGTGATGTCTTGAGGTTTGGTGATGAGATTCTTCCCTGTGGCATCTGGAGGGGATGGATGTAGAGGGGCTGGTGGGAGGATCCACACCACATGGCTCGGAAGACAGTCGCTACCTTCTGCTGCAGGGGATGGAGAGGGAGATGTCAGGCTGGTACCCTGCAAGGTCTACTGGACAAAGTGCCAGTGGCATTTGAGCTTGACCTAGAAGTTTGAGAAGCATCACCTACCAAGCACGGAAAGAGATGCCAAAAGTTAAGTTTCTTAAGGAGCAACAGAGGAAAGTAATTCTGTGATCATAGTTTTTAAGCATGAGACACAAATGGGGGGAAAATAAAGAAAAGAAACAAAAGTGTGAGTAGAAATGTGGGAGAACCGTGCCTTCCAGATTTCTAGCACAGTCTAATTCGTGCTTTGGGGCTTAGGGATATCCCTGGGGAAGTCAGATGTGTACCAGGACCCTAGGTGGGTGCCCATGCTGCACAGAGACAAGGCGCCCACCTACCAGCCCGGATGAGTGCTGAGCATGGCTCCCGAGCAAGTGAATGGGTTCTGCAGAGTCACCTGAGGCTGCTTTGAAGCTGCACCTGTCCCACAGCACTGGGCAGGATGGCTTGCTGGCCCAGTGTGTGCAGAGGAAGTCCAGGCTCCTTGTCCTGGCAGGGACACCTGCTGACCTCTCCAGCATCAGCTCGTGTGCACCTCACATGCTGCAGTGCACACTGCCATCCTGTGTCACAACACACCGCCATCTGGACCACCTCCACTGCCGTGTGCACAGCTCCCTTCTAGCTGGATTGCGCTTCCCCTCATAAACTTGTCAGTCTCTTCCTTGCTGTTCAAAACCCAGGCCAAATAATCTTTGCTTTCAACAACTTTCTCTGAAACACCACAACCTACTATCACCAAACCCAGAATTAAATATTTTGGACTCTGTTTTATTACTTGGAAAATGGTACTATGGTAGCAGTAAAATAACATGAATTTATAGTCTCTCTTAGTCTGGCGCCTTAGAACACTTGGCCATCCTGACACTCTATAGTCTTTTTGAAATGCGACTTTCCAGAACATTCAGTAAATATTTACTGAGTGACTACTATGAACTGGGCTCTCATGACAGAAACTATACATGTTTCTTATTAACATTATTCATTGTGACTTTGATATTTCCAGAAGCAAATACAAACAAGTTCTTGGAAGTACTGGATAAATGAATGAAGAAATAAATACACAAATGCAATGAAAATCATTTTCCCTCACTTCATGAAACTCACACCCAAACTTAGTTCAATATAACATGAAAATTAAGGCACTCTGAGTCCCAGGGAAGGTGCTAACGTTATTTTCTAGTGTCTCTGGCTGCTTATAATTTGATGTAAGCCAATGAGTCTACACAGAGGAACTCCCTGATGTTCGCAGTCTTTTTAATCCAAACTCATGCATCCTTGAGGTCCCAGAGATTGAAATAAAGCCATCATATTAGGAGCCACCATCTCCGTAGCAGACCATGAGTGATTTGCTTGGCACACGCTGCAGCAGTGGCAAAGGCTGGCCGCAGAGACCTGTCTCAGTCAGTGCCTGTCTGCGTCCTGTAGAAACCTCAACTGAGGCTGCAGCAATCTGGGGCTTTGCTAAAAGTGCTCTGCTCTAAAGACAATTTTCAGAATGGTCATGAGGACTAGAGAGGTGGCCGTATAACCGCACTCACTTCTTCTTTGGCAGAGACGTAATAAGCTCCCGTTTTGATTTGATGATTGGTAGTTGGTCCACGTGTTTCCCAGGCCTGTGGCTATAGTTAGACTATGTCTATAAATGGTGACTGTGAATCAGTTGATGGACTTCTTCTAACAGGCATACCTGGATGAGGCTATCAGAGTGAGGCAGGCATCTTGAGGTGACCTCTAAGAAGAGCACTTGCCTGGGAGCTAAGGCGCTGGACAATCCTCCGCTCTGTGGCTCACTGGAAGAAGATGCTAAGCAGGCCTAGCATCTCCTCTATGCAGAAGGAAAGAAGGCCTGCTCAGCAGTGGTGGTCTAGGTCTAAATGAGGTCCTGGATGGAAAGCCTTGGAGAGAGTAAGGGTGGATTTCCTGTCTTTCTCAGCACCTCACAATTCCTTCTAGCAATGCTGCCTTTGGAATCCCCTTGCAAATGGCTGTCGGAGCCACACGAGGAGGGACAATATTGTAGCTACCACTTCTTAAGGATGATCAGGGGTACTTCTGTCAGTCCTTGGAATTTTCTTAAACCCATGGAGATTCCTTCTGTATTCTGCCTTCATGAGGATTTGGGGGGCTTTGTTATAGCCTCAAGGAGTAGAGGATGTATGTTTGGCCGTCAGCAACATTCAGCTGTTGAAGATCTTGCCCACCTCTGCTGAAGTACTGACCTATCCATTTCCACCAAGTATCCCACAATGCGCAGTGTTTTCAAGGTTCCCAGCAAGTAGCTTGCCTTCTGTGGCTCACCCTAGAGCCATTCTGGAACCTACGCAAAAGCTTCAGGGGTCGGAGAACCAATCCTGCATACTTTTGTTGCTGATAAAGCTAGTTTGAGGGCGGCGAAGTAGCTCAGCAGATCAAAGTGCTGGCTTAGGCAAACGCAGGGGCTGGGGGCTTGATCTCCATGCCTGCCGTGCTGGCCCTGCCCCAGGGTTGTGCTGCAATGGTGATTGAGACTGGATGTGGTGAGGCCCCCTTTAATCCCAGCTCTTGGGAGGTTGAACACAGGCGATCACTAAAAGTCCGATCTATATAGTGAGACCCTATAGACCCTGTCAACCCTGTCTGAAAGTACAAAAAAAAAAAAAAAAAAAAAAAAAAGCTAGTTCAAGAAGAGAGCTTGGTATGAGAACCAAGTGGAATGTTTAAGCTCTATGATCTCTGCCTGGACTTTTCCTGTAGCTTCTAGTAGAGATAGAAACAGAGCAAAACTAACCTGATAGTGCTAATGCATTTGAGAGATTCAACCCCAGGTAAGGGAGACCAACAGCTGTAGTCAGCCAGCAAGGTGCCTGGCCCCACCACTGACACCTCTCAGCCAAAGATAATGAAAAGAGACACCATGCACTTGGAAGCCCACACCAAACAGGAAGAGGGTGTGTCAGCCAGCTTTTATCCCCAGTGTCTCTTCCAGGCTTACCCCCATGCAGAAAGAAATGAAGTTTTCTGTGGCCACTTGCTCCTATGGATGAATGCTGTACTTCCTGTGCCTGATTTCAGGTTGTGTTGATGTTTGGCTTTAGATCTTGATGGGGTTTTCAGGTGTTTCTTGACCTTACTGTATTACACACAGGCCATTCCCAAGCCAGCCTATCTCCCAGCTATTGGACTCCAGTGCCCCATTTCATGCCAATCTAGAACAGTTTAGCATCCAAGCTGCCTGTTAAATTCTGTGGCCATGAGCAGCTTAAATGACAACAGAGATCTTGGAGTCACGTGGTCTCTTGCATTGCTTGGTGGCAACCAGGTCAGCAGGAAAGGGACCAACCTTTCCGCACTGCAGGTCCAACTCCAGTGTGCTGCCCAGCTCCCTCACAGCCAAAGGACTTCTGTCTCTGTTTAGAATGAAAAGGAAAAAAGTCATAAGTCTCTGTGGTGACTGAATGCTGAGCATAGTGATTTCTTCAATTATTTAGCACTGTTGTTTTACAGGAAAAGGAGGAAGTATTCAGCAAGACCACAGTGACTCTGTACAACGGTGTCAAAACTGTACCCTGAACTTCGTAGGATGGGGTCCTCAGCATGCAGTAGTACCACTCATGTGCTCCCCAAGCCCCCAGGTCAAGAAGGTGGCAGGTTCTAATTCATTCTGCATTTCATGACAATTTTCAGTTGAGTGATTAGAAGCTTCTAGAGATGGAAAAAAAAAAAAAAAAAAACCCAAAAAACAACTTTTTTTTTTTTTTTTTTTGTCGTTTTGAGACAGGGTCTTGCTATGCAGTTGAGGATGGCCTTGAGCTCACTTTTGTAGCCCAGGCTGGTCTCGAACTCACACCAATCCTCCTGCCTCAGCCTCCCGAGTGCTGGGATTACAGGTGTGAGCCACCACGCCTGGCTTTTTTTTTTTTTTTTTTTTGAGAGTTACTTTGCCTTTTGCCAAAGTCTAATTGAAAACCTTGTGCTAATGTCCCTGATGGAAAGAAGAGATGGAGAATGTGAGCAGAAAGCGGGCACATCATCTCAGGGATGGGCAAGATGACCGGGCCAGCCTCTAGCCCATGCTCCTCCTCTGCTGTGCTTTTCTTTCTGGGGAGATGAAGGAACCTGCAAGAGCTTAGCTGCTCTGTGTATGGGAGGTCGGGTTCTTGACTCTGGTGTGTTAGCGTTCCACACCAATATCACAGAAGCAGCTGGAGCTTAGGGAAGTTTCACAGGGAGAGAGTGAAGACGTTCACAGTGACATGATTAATTAGAGGAAGCCCTCCTCTTGGGAGCACCAAGGAAAGCTCTCAGGCTTGGCGAATGGGGTTTGTGAAAGCTTAGTAAGGTGACAGATCTTAGTCATATTTAACTTGATTTAAAGACTGAAATGTGCTATTTCTTAGATGCTTGAAAATATAAATTGAGATTCACACCTACATGCATAAAACAAGTTAAATCTTTAAAGTTAGAAATGAATATAGTTTTAACCAGAGTAAGTTTGATTTTTAGTCCTTTCTTCATATGAACATTAATGCAATACATGACTATATAGCTCAGTGAATATAGGGCTATCTTGGCTGAACTGGCAGGCCCTGGGGCTCATCTATTGGGCATCCTTTTCCTGCTGCATGACTTCTAAATGACAGCTGTAAAATTCCAAAGCACAGATAGGGAATTTGGAACCATGGCACAAGGCACAGAGCTGGTTTTACTGGTAGATTACTGAGAGATAAAACACCTGGTAACTTTGGGATCACACCAAAGTGTCTTTTAACACTTCACTGAAGGTCTTTTAAATGTGTGCAGTGGCTTCCTCTCAGTCTTATCTCTTGGTAATTGTGTATATCTTTGCATTCTGAGAGGTTACTCTGGGGTCCACATCAGGGCCTGGTACAGAATAGGCGTTAAGTAAAAATCAAGGAAACAATACAGTACATACTTTATAATAGGAGACACCTTATACAGAAAAAAAAGGAGTGTCTTAGTTACTTTTTACTCGTTGCTGGGACAAATACCTGACACTCAAAATGAAGGAAGGAAAGGTTTATTTAGCTCACAGTTACTGGAGGTTTCAGTCCATATTCAGTTGGCCCAAGGCTGAGTGGAACAGGGCAGAGAGCATCCAGGTCATGGCGGTGGAACAGCAACAAAATGGTGGGAGAGGTAGCCAACCAAACAGGGCAGCAGAGCAACAGCAACAGCTTGAGTCTGTCTCTCTGTCTCTCTTTATATTACATTCAGGCTCTCCACCTTAGCCCCTGCCATAGGCTACACCCATAATCCCAGAAGTACTTCCACCCATAATCCCATCAGTACTAAAACCCATAATCCCAGGCATCATAGATCTAGTCTTCCACCCATAATCCCATCAGTACTAAAACCCATAATCCCAGGCATCATAGATCTAGTCTCAAACTCTAGAAGTCTCCACCCAACGACTACATGAGGCTTTGGGGGGACAACTAGACACAAACCATAACAAGGAATAAAGTTTTTGGTGGTATAGAGGAGTGAACTTACTAAGCATGTAATTTTCCCCCTCCACTTGGAATGTTTCCTACACAGCCCTGCTACACTGGAGGTTTAACATGCAAGAAGCACTTGCATCTTTCGTTTCCATTTGCAGCCTCACCGGACATGTGTGTGCACGCATGCGCACATGCTGTGTTTGAAGCCAGTTGAGACAAGGAGAAGTCAGAGACATGGGCATCAAAACAACTGCTGTTTTGGTGTTAATGCTGATCAGAGAATACAGCCTGAACAGACTTCCTGCTTCCTGTCTCCAGACCTGGACTTTGGAAAGCGCTGCTTCAGTATAAGAAACTGGCTGATTCCCCAGCCAACTTGGTGAAAGGAAACAAGAGCATTCCCTACCTGAAAGCCTCCAGAATAAAGGCTGAGAAATATGGGTCTCAGGCACTGCCTCTGAGCCCTAGTCTGGGTATCTTTGAAGTTGGAAGCAGAAGCACAGTGATGTGGGGAGAGAGGGAGAAGACCAAGGGCAAGAGGAAGTTCTAGGGAGAAGCTGTGACTGCTCCGAAGGGTCTTTTCTGCTTTCGGGGCTGTTGTGGGTGGGCAGTACAGGATCAAAGGTACAGGAACTACTCCCTAATATTACAAACAGACAGTAGCTTTCACTTTATAGAGCAAGGTATAAATTCAAGATCGAAGAGTCTCTGAGAGTCCTCTGTCACACATGAGACCCAGCTGCATTCCTAAAAGCCTCTGCATGGATCCTCATGCCATTCAGACATTTTGAATCGTGGTTTTTGTGTTTATTGACTGCGAGGAGACTTTGCTTCATTTCTCCCAGAATAACCACACTTGATGCAGGCTTCATGATGGTTGGATTCTCAAAAAAAATGAGATGAAACCAACTCCAGTGTTATGAGGGCCATGTTTATAAACATATGATAAGGTTGTGCACTAAATGCTCTAAAAGAATTTGGCGTCCACCATAGTGTACCCAATGAAACCCAAGCACGCGCACACACACAAATGATATGTATAAATATAAATTAGGAGCTGTAAACATATGGCAGAGACAAAGCACAGCAGTGCAAGGGAAGAAGCACAGGGCCAAAGGCCTACTACCTCTGCAGAAAGCATGCAGCCCAGGAAGCATGAAGACAGACACCCAATCAACCAACTTCATTCCTCCCCATGTGAGGTCCCCGACAGGGGCAGCTGCAAGGGAAGCTGCCAGGGGTAGCTGTAGTCTGTGAGCTGGAGGAAGATCTGGGCTGTGTGGGCCTCATCCACAAGGAATGAAGACAAAGGCATTTGAGAAGGTCCAAATAGAAGGAAAACAGTGTGGTGGCCCGCCTTCTTGGTAGTAGGCTGTCTTGGGGAAATACTGAGAATTTCGAGGCTGGCCAGATAACTCAGCAGACTAGACCACCTGCTTAGGCAGAGCACAGGAACTGGGGTTCTATCCCTGGCATGAAAGCCAGGCCAGCCCCACCCCTGGGGAGCAGTGAAATGATGATGGAACTGGGCATGGTAGTACACACCTGTGATCCCAAGTGCTGAAACAGGAGGATCACAACAAGTCTGATCTGTGTAGTGAGACCCTGTACTAAATACATTAAAAAAAAAATTTTTTTTTAATTTTGTAATTTGTAGAAGTTTAAAGAAGTAGGTTTGGAGAATAAAAAGAGTTTACAAACACCTGGAAGTCAGACAGCAAGAGGTCTTGAGCTCAGGACTGTAGAACTCCACTACTGGACCCCACGAGGCACATGACGTTGTCCTCGGTGCTGTTAGACGTCACTTCACACGTCCTTCACCGCTGCAGCAGCTGGACACTGACAGTGGAGGTCATGGCTGCTGTGCATCGCACCAGCCAGGTTTAGCTTATCTTAAACCTTTAAGATGTGCTATTTAGTTTTAGGATCATGCTTTGAAAATAGAAACCAAATTTCTATTGCTAAATTATAAACTGCATAGCCTGCGCCTCCTGTCATTTTTTTTCCTCTCCCTTCTTTATTTACCTGTGCAGTTTCCAACATACAGTCTGTAGGTTCCGTAAAGAGCTAGGTGGCAACCAGTGAAAATTACTAAGGGAAAAAAGAGGAAGAGAGACCTCAGACTGAAGCAATACTGCAGGTGACTTTGTTTTGGGGGATCTTTTTTTTTCTTTTGCCAGCTGAGTCACTGCACTATTATCATGTAGATTTCAACCCTAGTTATGTTTGCTAAATGGAATACTTGAGATAGTAATAATAGATACTATTTTCTGAGTGTTAACTATGTGTCAGATGTTTTGCATGTGATATCTTTTTCAATCATCGCTGCAACTAGGTTGAAACAGTGCTTGTTTACCACTCTTTGATGAAAGAGGAAATGAAGGCTCAGGGAACACGAGTGACTTTGAGCAAGGTTATAAAATCAAGCAGTGGGCAGAACAGAGATCTGAGCCACCTGTCCCTAACCCAGTGCTGCCTTCCACCAGGCCACACCTCCATGTGTGTACAGACCCCAGTCTGTAATACTGATGGGTGTTGGCTTTCTGTACTGATGTATTCCTTCTAAAATAAAAGCGTCGCTCTCACAGGCTTCTGCCAGCAAGAATGGGAGTCCCAGTTCCAAACTGAAGCTGAGACTTGATTTCAGGAAGTGGAAATTGGCAGAAAACAGGAAAAGCAGGTCTTGAATTGCAAGAGGCAAGCACTGGCTGAGCAGGACTCCCTGGAGAAGCAGCTCCTGTGGGGCAGCTGGCTTGGGAAACTGCTTTTGGCAGAAGTTGACTTCAACTTTGTTTCATTTCTTTTAAATTAAATTTTTAGGGAAGATTTCTCGAATGAAGTGGAAGTGCAGCTTAACTCAAAGCACACCGCTGTTGCATGAACTCTTGGAGTCTTTGAAATCATAGTGTTAAAACTGGAGATGTCAGAGCCCTTTTTAGTTTGATCTGTCCCTCAGTGGCAGGTGTTGGACTATAATCCACATGCCAGAGCTTTGGGGACACAAGTGAGTGGAATGTGTTTGTCAAACATGTCAGTCACAGTTCCCAGAAGACATGGCCACAGAACACAGGCCAGGCTGCAATTCAAAGGCCTGGCTGCTTGCCTGCCACCCCCTGCGCAGCCCAGGACCTGTGAGAGTAGAGACACCTCCTGGATAGGCTACAGGGCCTTTCTGGGCTCCAGAACTTTGCTTGAACACCTGGAATCCAAACTTCTTGCACAGCTAAACAGGAATAAACAAATGTACCGGAGGGCAGCTTTCTCCTCTTTCATTCTCTGAATGTGCTGTTTGTAAAGCTACTGACACCAGCTGGACAAATTGCCAGCACATCAGAAATCATGGAGCGTGACACCCTCTTCCTTAAAGAAATGGAAACTGAAGCTTGGGGAGTGGGGGACACTAGCACCTCCACTTCCTCTCTCCCAGCACGGGGGTAGCCCTTGCCTTCACACAGGGCATCGTTTTAGCAATGCAATGTCTTTTGTAAAAGCTGATTCAGAACTGCCTTGCTACATGAATCTGTCACTAAGATCATCCTATTACTAATGATTGCTACTTGTATATCAAGCAATATTGCAACACAAGCACAGAGACATCGTGGGCATTAATTTCATAATTTTTGTGTAGTTCAGTTATGATGATAAGCAGCATTGATTTCGTACCTACCCCATGCTAGGCTTTGTGCCAGGTGCTTTGCATTAATTAATTTGTTTCAACAGTGTTCTCGATTGTGGTTTTTGTTTTCCATCTTCTCTGTTTTACAGAAAGGCAAATTGAGAACACCTTCATAAAGAATATATTAGTTAATATAAGTCAACTATGTTGCAGTGACAAATAGGACCAGGTTGACCCACGATAACTGAGCTTTATTTCCTGCTGACATCATATGTGGATCACAAGTTAAGGAGTTCTTTTCTCTGAAGCCCACAATGAAGATGATGCACTTATCCCTGACCTAGCTGTGTCCTACTGAACACACGAATGTCACAACATAGAGAATGCAGCAGCAGCCAGGAGTGGTAGCACACACCTGTAATCCCAGCACTTGGGAGGCTGAGGCAGGAGGATTAGTGCAATTTCAAGACCAGCCTGGGCTACAAAATTGAGCTCAAGGTCAGCCTGAACTGCATAGTGAGACCCTGTCTCAAAAAGACAAAAAAAAAAAAAAAAAAAAAAAAAGAGAGAGAGAGAATGCAGCAGCTTTTAAAGCTATGAATTGAGAAAGACATTCTGTCACTTCCTCTTAATTTCACTGCCCCAAACCAGGTGAAGAGTGTCTTTAGCAGGGAAGGCCCAGTAGGTGAATGGAACAAATTCATTGACACCGACTCACATTAAGTCGCTTATGCCAAAGGCTGCAATTGTTTGAATTTTGGCCTGAAATTCATAATGGTACCTAGAAAAATTCAAAGAAGAAAAATTTGATCAGAGAAGATTTTTTTTCCATTGTTGTGAGCTATTCCAAAGGACTAAGTAAATTCTGGAGGCAGGAAGTGAACTCAGTTTTGCAGAGTGAAACTATCTGCTTTGTTCTCAGGGATCAGAAGTTACCAACTGCCCTGGAACCCAAATTGAACCTTAGGTCCATTCGTTTGGATTGATGTTAGGTGGGTCAAGCCTCAGGACCACAGCACTGCACATGGTCATGCTGCATGTTTTACTTCTGACTGAGTATGGCACTTATGGAATGGATCACTCCATGTGATCAATACAAGGACAGGCCGGGCGTGGTGGCACACGCCTGTAATCCCAGCACTTGGGAGGCTGAGGCAGGAGGATCAGTGCGAGTTCGAGACCAGCCTGGGCTACAAAAGTGAGCTCAAGGCCAGCCTGAACTGCATAGCGAGACCCTGTCTCAAAAAGACCAAAAAAAAAAAAAAAAAAAAAAAAAAAAACAAACAAAAAAAAAACAAAAAAAACAAGGACAGTTTGTTCCAACAGCTTTTAGACTTTTTCCAACATAAATAGAAAATAAGTAATAGCTCAATAAATAGAAGCGACAGCATAAATCGTTACCATTGATCTAAAGGAAAGAGTAGGAAAGTGAAGGAAAAGAGATCCGCTTGTAACATAAGGGTAACAAAACTTAATTGTTGGGAAGTTTAAAGGTGAGGAAGAAGGGACTGTGAGTCTCGAACAACTAACAAATTTCTGTTAGGAGTGTGAGTAGATGGCTCATAGCTCACAGGATAAATCTAGTGTACTCTCCTTCTGTAAATAAGTTTTATTGGAAAATAGCCACACATTCATTTACATACTCTTTATTATTGTTTCATATCGTAAGTGAAGAGTTGTATAGTTCTGACAAAAACATGGACCGCAGACTTTAAAAAAAAATCACTACTCATATCTTTATAGAAAAATGTTTGCTGAATCTTACTCTATGAAATATATAGTCGAAGGGGCAGATATAAGAGGGAAATAGCTTTAGCTCATTGGCATGCTGAGTTTGGGGCATCTGAAGAACATTCTAGAAAAGATGCTCAGCAGCAAGATATAGATTCAATCCTAGTGCTCAGTGGTGAAATTATGGCTGAATTAATAGGTTGGGTAGATTGTAGTCAAGCTGTGGCTTTGTGATGTAGAGAAAACTACAGTGGCTGAGCATCTAAGAGGTGAGTCTGAGTGTTTGAGCACATGAGGAAGACAGGGATGTGCGGGATGCATCAGCTCCTTTCAGAGGTGGTAGGGAACCACTGGACACAAGGCATGGCCCAGAAAGGCTTTGTGCTGCCACCACTCCTTTTCTTCCTTATGACTGATTCTGCTACAAGTCTCCACAATAAAAGTTGTTACAAGGAATCCACTGCCTAACTAGAGTCAGAAATGCCCAGTCCACCCCTACTATGCAGTTTTGCCAGCCCAGAGTCAAAACAGCTCATGTTGGTTGACTGGCGGGAGGTATTGGTATACTGAATATTGACGACAGAGTTAAAATAGTTCTAGTCGTAGAGGTAGAAGACTTTTCTCTAGTCATCTAGATTAAACCTAACAAGGCAGCTCACATGCTTTCCCAGCTGGTAAGAATTTTTTTTTTTCTGTGTCGGACGTGGCAGGTTGCTCCTTCCAATCGGTGCAAGGACAGTTTGTTCTAAATATTTTAGGACTTTTTCTAACATGCTCTTGAATCCTCTTGCTTCCAGCATGACTCATTTTCATTTCCTCTTTTTCCAAACAGGGGAAATAGTGATCCGTTTTTCCTGTCCTTGGCAGGACAAACACTTTTAATGAAGTAGAGAGTGTGCAAGCATAGGGACAGGGACTCCTAGAGGGAAAGCCTTGCAGTTTCTGCAATGGTGGTGGACAGAAAGTGGACACTCGGGATACTGAATAAATGCCTTCTTCAAAAATATCTTTAAGTGCCGCTGCATACATTTTCTGCTTTAGCTGTCCATCGCTGTGACAACGTACCTGAGAAAAGTCAACCTAAAGGAGCAAAGGTTTGTTTTGGCTCGCGGTTTCGGGTATTTCAATCTGCGGAGCCTGGAGTGAGGCAGCAGCGTCTCGCATGACAGGGGGACATGACTAACCCCGTGGCATCCAGAAACAGGGACAAAAAGGACAAAAGGCAGAAAGTTCCATCAAGGGACAGTATGTGATATTCAAGGCCGTTTCCTCATGACCCCTTTGTCCAATTAGGTTCAGAGGCCCTACCTTTGCCATTTTTATCACCACCCTTAATGTCATCAAACTATAAATTCATCAATGGATTCATCCATTGATGAAGTTAAAGCCCTCGTGATCCAAACACCTACCAAAGGCCTGTCAACTGGCAACCACACCCACAGTGCATGACTTGGGAGCTAAATATTAGCTCTAAGTCATAACGCTTGCAGATAAAGTAACCTGTACAACACACACTAATGGTTTTAAAGGATGCAGATTACTGATAACTGTGCTAAAGATTTCTGCTCATTTTTCCTCTCCTTAGCCACTATAGATAATGAACTTCATAAATGATGTAAACTTTGCGTGTTTTTTGTTGGGTGAGAGAAAAAATAGAATATCTACATGTTAGGCATTCCACATATAGACATTAGTAGATATAGGAAACCCCACTTATATCTGTGTAGCTATATCAATATAGATTCTGAAACTGTTTTTCTGGAAAGATTGTTTAAGAGTAAATTTGAAAATTTCCAGTTCTAAGGGAATCTATTAGGCTAAATACTGCATAGTATGGTAGAAATGGGTAAAAGCAGAGAGGAAAACTGAAAACTATGCCCAGAATTTTCCTTCAGATTGTGTGACTTAAGCTTTGTACCCTTTTCAACATTTCTTGGATTTTCTTTCTAATGCTGAGTTTCCACACCTCATAGTTTGAATTTTGTGTGACGACCATGTATGGCTAGTGTGTAAATGAATGACAGGGTGTGTGTCAAAGTAGGTGCATGTGTCTGCATTCAGGCATGGCTGGAATAAACTCTGGGTCTGTGTGCCTGTGTGTTTTTGTGTGGGTAAGTGTAAGTATATTTTTCTTGCGGATGTGCTGGTTTGACGGAAGGAACTCTTAGATCCCACAAGAGGCATGGGCCTAATAGGCAGGATCTTTGTTAAGTTTTTCAGCACATACATTTGCAGAATTAAAGGGTACAAGCACGAAGGTAACCACAGAACCCAATGCGAACTATTCTGGGTCTCCCTCCAAGACCTTTAATTTACTATTGTATTTAAAGACAATATGTGGCCTTGCATAGTTTTGCATGCATGTGCTCATGTGGTCAGGCCATCACCTGTTTGGGGTCAGCTCAATGGCTGAACTAGTATCCAACAAACCTTAGCTGAACGCGACCCTGTACCAGAGAGGTTCTGTTTGTCTGTTTATTTTCCTCCTGGCTCACTCTTGGCTCAGACTCAAAGTAAACTTTGTTCCTTTCTGCCTGCTGTGCTTAATTTTCTGTGGTACCTAAAATGCTGGATCTTTAGCCTTTCTCATTTGGCTGTGGCTTGGCTTCTCTTGTCCAATTCGAGTTTCCTCTGTGTGCAGGGCTCAGAAGTGTTTCACTCAAGAGTTTAAATTTCATGATTTTAATTATTCACATCATCTAAACTTGGCTTTGAAATCGACCATATCAGGCATGACAATTCACCCAAAAGTCTGAAATGGAATTTAAAAAAAGCAGAGATGGAGAGACATCTGGTGCCAAGCCACCCCAGTGAGGTGCCCATATGTTTAAGAAGGGGCCAGAGAGGAAAAAGGGCTTGGGAAGAGGCAAAAAATTTTATGAAGCATTGGCAGGATAAACACTAAATGAGATAAACCAATCTATATAGCCTTTGCCCTCTCAAAAATCCTTTCAGATGTACAGGTCTCCCAGACACCTTTTCTCTTACTGTTTGCACTCTTATGTACCTGCACCCTAGTGTAGAGGTAGTTGAAAAGGGTTAATAAAAAATGCTTTCTGGAATACCTGGGTTTACTTAGGAAGCTCTCACTCTCTGCTGCCCGTTATTCTTGTCTCTCTGGGTGTTCTCTCTGTGTCCCATTACCACCCTGGTTTTATGAACTCAAGTTAAAGACTACCAGTTCATTTCTGGGGCACCAGTAATTTATGAATCACCAGCTTCCTGCCCACACTGTGTGGGTTCTTCTGTAGGAAGCATCCTTCTAAAACTAAGACGTCTATGATGTCAAGTACAGAAAGCTCCTTTAAGTGCACTGGTCTCAAGCTTTCAAGTTTAGGGGCGAAGAAATTACTCCAGTGCCCAGATGGCCCAAGCTTTTCCATTTTTATTTGTCTGGAGCAGTCTCTTTCTAACTCTCCCTTATATGGAGTAGATGCATATAATCACGTATTTGACTCTAAAGGTATATGTGTGAAAACAATGGAAAGGAAGTACAACAGTACTAAAATCTATGCTTCCCTTATCCAACCCAAAGGGGGCCAGCAAGACAGGTCCCCATTCAGCAAACATGAACACAGTTGTCTTCTTCCTCTAGCTGGCTGCCATAGAAATGTTTAAGAAAGGCAAATGGGGTATGGTCGTTTTTTATTTATTGAGTTTTTGCTCTCTTCCTTCACTTTGTGTCTTGTTTCTGGTCTCTTCTGATTTAGAAAAGGATTTTTTCTTTCTTTTTTTTTTGGCCTGTCTCAGGCTGCCTTAAAGGCATGCCAGGTGAGGCTTATTGAGCTGAGGATTGGACTTTGGTCCCCCACGTCATACTGCATCTACCTGAGCAGGCGCTTAAACAACTGAGCTAACCCGCAGGCCCCCTGTCTTAGAGTCAGATGAGGAGCTGGATGTTTTTCATGTGTCAGCTACCACAGCCTCCCTCCTCTCCAGATCAAGAAGATACTGAAAGCCAGGGTGCTTGCTGGCCTTTGCCGGGTCCCAGGATGCACTCGCCTGCCTGGAGCTTGCACCTGCAGCCCTGTGCATGTTGTCAATGCACTGGACTTCTCCAGCTCTTGGTTTCTCTTTCCTCAGCCCTTGGTCACCCAGGCTCACCTTTAGCTCCTCTCTGAGGGGTCATGCCGCTCCCCAGAAGTCCTATGGCATGCAGTTTCTCTCTCATCCCTGCACGGCATGTGTCCCATGAGAAGCACACAGCTGCACTCCGGCAGCAGCTTGCTGCTGAGCACGGCAGCGTTGCCTACACACCATCCAGACCCAGAGGGCCCTCGTCCCTGAGCTTGAGATTTCCACCATGGGACTCCCAACACAAGGAACTTGCATGAGATTTTATGAGTGGTCCTGCTGAGACTTTTCTCAGTAGGTGTGAAATCTGTAAACACCCACATGCACATGCATGCTTACGTGTGTACAAACACACACACACTTAAGCACTTTGAGGGTACACAAGCAGAGTATTCACATCGTAGCAACAGTTCTTTCCAAAGGAATTCTCCCCCTTCCTGCTTTACTTTATTAATTTTCAAAATTGTATCTTTGTATAGTCTAGAGGTGGACAGGGATTAAAGTTATGTCAATCTGTTTCTTTTCACTTCTGTCTTTTCCTTTCTTTTATTTTTCTTTCCTTTCCCTTTCTCTTTCTCCCTCCCCATTCCTCCCTCTATCCTTTTTCCCTTCCTCCCTCCCTCCCTCCCTCCCTCCCTGCCTGCCTGCCTGCCTCCCTCCCTCCCTCCCTCCCTTCCTTCCTTCCTTCCTTCCTTCCTCCCTTCCTTCCTGCCTTCCTTCCTTCCTTCCTTCCTGCCTTCCTTCCTTCCTGCCTTCCTGCCTTCTTTCTTTCCTTCCTTCTCCAATAACAAAAATTTAACCCAGGGCCCCAGTTGAGATCCACTTCCATCTCCTTTTTCTTTCATTTTTTATTTTGAGTCAGGGTCTTACTAAGTCACTGAATTGCTTGAGCTGGACTCAAACTTGTAATACTCCTGCCTCAGCTTCCAGAGTGTCATATAACCTTTTTAAAATCGCTTCCTTGAGAAGTTTGCATTTTGATCTGGTACTTCATTTGGGAATGCTATATCTGTCTAATTGGTGGCTATTGAAACAAAGCTTGTGATACAATGTTTTTTTTAATTGTTTTTTATTGTTTAAAGTTAACACGGGTTATATTACATATTTTCATCATCAGATCAGTTCAGATTAATACATATAGGTATATAAGATTGATCAAACAATTAAACATTAACCCTTCTAAATCAACATTATTATCCTTTTTTTTCTTTTCCCCTTTCTTTTCTTTGAAAGTTGACATATTGCATAATGTCCTCACAATCATTCTACAGAGTACAGCGTGTGGGCATGACCCACCTCCCTATTGATGTTCTTAGAAAAAACAAAGGAAAAGAATATACTTCTATTTGGACTAAGAGGAAGCAGGTACATGCACAGTCAAAGGTTTTGCAATTGCAGTGTGCCACCAGTGAAGCTTGTGATGTTGAAGGCTATTGAATCTAAGCCTCCTAAAGCTCATCTCACCAATCTAGCTCTGAGTTCCATGCATTGTAATTAAGGATTTATTTTTTCTTGCTGGGTGGTCAAGGGCAAGTCGAAGCAAGACCTGTATAACTAAACATTCTTTT
>PVJA010006472.1:0-65140 GCA_004027025.1 Myocastor coypus
AAAATTTTGTTACAAAGCAGTTTGAAAATAATAAAAGGCACTTCTTATCTTTTTAATATTTTTTCACAAAAATTTTGTTGACACTAGAGAAAATGAAAAGGATGAACCTCTTAGGCCACACTGGCAGGCCAGCCTCCTCTTTTGTAGAACTTGTGTCATAGCCATTGCTTGACCAGCTTGCTCTCTGTGAAAGCTTGAGAGGATGTTTTCTCTCTAGGTGACTCTCCTTAAGCACACTATACATCATTGATCCCTTTCCTCTGTATCCCCATAATCTCCTTGAACAGAAAATTTGGAACACCACTGAGCTGTAGAATGTTATAGTACAAGTTCTCTTATGTCGAGAGTCCTCGCTGACCTGGAAGTGCTAGGGCCAAAATATTGGCTATCTTTGTGGCCCTTCTTTCTCTAATTTTTGGTTTACAAGCGTAAGTTGTTAACCCTCCAGAAGAGAAGCATAGTGATACTGCTACTCTATAATATAGATACTTGAGCTTAACATCACTGTCTTTCTGAATATCAAATGTCTTAGACTTGACATGGAACTGGTATTCTCCATCGATCACTGATATTCTAATAAATCCCTATATAATGTTATAAAAAAGTTAAACATATTTTACACAGAAATTTAGAAATGTAAGCGTATACAAAACCATAGCAAGGCGGGCGTGGTGGCTCACGCCTGTAATCCCAGAACTTGGGAGGCTGAGGCAGTAGGATCCTTGTGAGTTCAAGACCAGCCTGGGCTACAAAAGTGAACTCAAAGCCAGCCTGAACTGCACAGTGAGACCCTGTCTCAAAAAGCAAAAAATAAAAAAACAAACAAACAAACAAACAAACAAAAAAAAAAACACAGCAGCTCAATCCTATGGCATTTTTCCTTGTCTCTTATTCTTTTTTATTACCCTTTTTGTTTCTTTTAAACAAACATTTACTGGAAAGAGATTATAGCAAAAATTGAAATAACATTAGAAGCAGCACACATCTAAAAGACCAGAATAACAGGCATTCCAAGCATGATTTTAGTACTACACATTGCTATCCTCAGGGTCAAAAACCTATTGGTGATTCTTAGGACCATTGTCTAATTCATCCTGTGTATATAAGCTCATGGTTTTGCCCCTGTCATGTTTCCTAACTTTTCTGCTTGCTGTCTCTTCATTGTTTAGTACTTAAGTCTTTGGTTTCCATTTAGCTGTGTTAAGCCTTTCCATTTTTATTTCTTCTTTTGAGTTCATACACTCCAGAGACTGTACAATGTTTATACATGTAAATTTGGTTTATTTCACTTATAAATATATGTTCAAGATACAACCACTTATATATGAAAGCTTTGAGTTTATCACTATAGTTGAGTAATAATCCATTGTATAATCTCTTAACTATTTAATCACACCCCAGTCTCATAGCTACAGAAAGTACACAGTTGTAGCGAAGTGTCTAGTAAATTACTTACAGAAAAAATAATATATAGAATCAGTAATAACAGTACAACTTAAGTGTAAGCTGTTTGAAGTTTTTACATCTTTGAAAAATATGTGCATATATATATATATATATATATATATATATTCTCGTTTGTTCACATATTTATTTATGAAATGGGTAGTTTATGATGCATTATTAGGGTGGTGTTAGTGAATAAAAAGATCCTCGCTATCAAGGACCATGTAGCATAAAGAACAAAACTGTAAGCAAGCATATATTTACAAAAATAAATAGGAATAAAACAATATATAGTTGTCCTGTGTTCAAAGATGCCTTCTTGAGTCTATGTTCTAATCTATATCTTGCAGATCAAAGAAAATAATTGGGTAAGGCAATGAAAGAAGAAGCACAGCTAACATCTTACAGATTTTTGTCATAAAATGTGGATACATCTCAAAATAGTATTAGCATGTGTAAAGCCTAGATGATAGCAGGCAAGGAGGGAGTAATTTTCAGTCATTGTTTAGCAAATGGTCACCCCTTGTGGAGAAGGAATCACTTGTCAATGAATATAGTGCCTAAATAAGCAGACACTGTGGAGGAGACAGGGATAGCTTCTCAAAGGTAGTTCATTTCTCATGCCAAAATTGTAGTGAATTGAAATACTCTAATGCTAGTCTTGGGACATTCTTCCTCTTCTAACTATATGAAGTCTTTTACGTGAATTATTTTTATTTTAACCATCCTGGATGATTGTATTATTAGTATATCATTGTCAAAGGTAATGGTGAAGATTTGTACTTAGAACAATTTCAACTACTTGTTTATTGTGCTATAGAAATGATACACAAAATTATAATTTACCCAACGACAAATAATATCAAAAGTCAGAGAACACATACAGCATTTGAGTTTTTTAATTCAGAGGATTAAAAATACCATGCTACAGAGAAACATTTTTCAGAAAAAACATTGTCTTTTAGATCAGCCTTAAATCATGCAAACTCCAGCCAAAGTAACTCTTCTTGAGAAATGATACATAAACTAAACAAGATTTCTAAGATGGTATTTTAGGTGATCTTTTTGAAATCTTGCATTAAGTTCTACATAGAATGTGATGTCATGTGGAATAATCTGACATCAAAAAGACCCAGTCTCCAACAGGTGAACCTTTTCCTCACTTTTATGCCTAAAAAAACCTAAGCTCCCATTGTGCTTACAGAGACAAAAAAGAAATGACAATACTTTGTTTACCGTAGTTTGTTCTAACTTCAAGGGACTAAAAATCTTATTCATGAGGTAATTCTCATTTCAGCTAGTACTGCTAGGCCTTAGTGTTGATTCTTGAATATATTAGCATCATTGGATTTTTCATTGGTTTTCACTGTATATTTACCTTCTATGGCGGCCTAAATTACTTTGCAAGAATAATTACTTTTAGCAATGTACTATGATGCAGCTAACTCAGGGTCTTCACATAGAAATTCCAGCATTATGCAAATGGATTAAGCTGTATTAAATTTTGTCCTTTTCTTTTCTTTTTGTACAGGGTCTCACTGTTGACTCATAGCATTGCTCCTGCTTGTACCTCCAGAGTACAGGCATGTGCCGCCACTCCCGGTCTCCATCGCTGACTCGGCATGCTCCAGAGCCAGGTCTGCGTGGCAGGCGGGGCCAGAAACCTAACCCTGGCCCCTGCCCTTCCCTAAGCAAGTGCTTAATCCGCTGAGCTATACCACTGGCCCTAAGCTGCATTAATTTTTAATAGAAAACTTTCTACGAACTAGAGAATGTGTTTTTTTGGAGTTAAATTGATAAGCAAAAATGAATTTTTTATTTTTGATATTTATATAAATATAGTAAATTCAATATATTTTCTCTTTCTCTTTTTCCTCTCTTCCCTCTTTTCTCTATTCCTTACACACACACACACACACACACACACACACACACACACACACACTGTTTAAAAAGAAAACTGTCTCTGTTCTATATTCCATAATGTAATGAATTTAGAAGGCTATGATCAACAGTTTAACAACTTAATTGGGAGAAAGAGAAAGAAGCATCAAGAACATTCTGTGGAGGTTGCTGAACTGTAGAGTTCATCTCTAAAGATTCTAATGCAGAAAGTGGGTCCTGGAGAACCAACAGCTTTGATCTGAGCAGGGATGCACTATCTTTTCTGAAGCTCAGTGGTCAAGGAGTTGACAGATTGTATCTATTGTTCCACTAACAGAACAAAAGAGTCTCCCTAAACTATTTCTGGAATGTGGCCTACAATATTAAGTTCAACAGCAAAGTAAAAAGAGGGCTGTGATGTGTGGTTCTCCTTCCTTCGGTTGAATCCAGGAGGAGAATAACTAGGATTTTACTAATTGGCTCAGTTAAAATTATTCAAAGCATATTAGGCATGTGGAATGCACTCCTACAGATTCTAGATTAAAGTAGGAATATATATGAAAAGGTTTATTCTAAACTATTTGAAATCTTTACATCTTGACCATTACGTATAATAATCTCTAATCTCAGAGAAATTGTGGGTCTGTTAACTTTTTTTCCAAATGTGAACATTTTATGAATAGTCAATAAATATTTTCTTGTTACTACATGAGCTTACTGGTCCTCTGCTTCTTTTTCAGTAGTTGTGCATTATATGACTCCCTCAGTCACTTTACTGCTAGTGGGACAATATATGAAGATTACTTAGCTCACAGTTAGTGGAGTTTTCAGTCCATATTCAGCTGGCTCCCGGGCAGACAAGGACATGGCAGAGGGCAGCATTTCATGGCGGCTGCTGAAATGCTGACCTGAGTGCCTACAAAGTGCTGTGGCTGCGATTGTCCAGCTCCTCCTCAGAACGAGCACGGTGATGCTCAGAGCTACTCCAAGGAAGTGGGACACACAGAGGCCCTCCTCAGCCCTTTATGTACTCTTTTCATGACGAGCTGCTCTAGGGTGGACTCACCCCAGGGCATGGAACTGCCAAGTCAATCCAGCCAAGCACATCATGTGTTGACACAATGTATCAACTACAACGCATCAATCACCATGGCCAACAGTAGCTGCCAGCAAAGGAGTGTAATCTACATGATACGTTCTTCACCTGTTTTGTCTCATAAGGCTTACAGAACACTTGAGCTATTACCGTTTCTGTCAGTTTTCAGTGTGGCTGAGTAATACACTCACATGTTTTTTGAGAGGACCAGAGAAGAATGTGACCCCAACCGCTTCCTCTTTCTCTCTGTTTCATCCTCCCAGTGTTATACTGTCTTTGAAGAATTATAATGCTGGTAAGTGACATCAGTTTTGTGAAATTCTGATTACATAGTAGTAGACTCAACAGTGAGATAGAGTTTCTTCTCCAGACTATAGAATGATAACCGCAACATTTTTTGATTGGGTGATATATTCCGTGTATTGCTTTGCTCAATTTAGAGATAGAAAAAAATTAGTAATAGTGCCAGTTCTATTTTGTTGAGTTTTATTACTGCCTTTTAAGACACTTGGAGCACACATTTTCTTTTTTTTTTTTTGTCTTTTTGAGACAGGGTCTCGCTATGCAGTTGAGGCTGGTCCTGAGCTCACTTTTGTAGCCCAGGCTGGTCTCGAACTTGCACCAATCCTCCTGCCTCAGCCTCCCGAGTGCTAGGATTACAGGCGTGCGCCACCACGCCCGGCTGGAGCACACATTTTCTATGTAATTTTTTAGCACATTAAGGAGGTATCTTTAGTCTTTTTGATTATACATTCAAAGTAACAACAGGTTCCATGTAATATCATTTTGTTTTAAAAGAATCCAAAGAAAATTTCCATGGACATAATTATAAAGTTGGGGTGGGGATGTAAAAATTCATGAGTATGCTGCTTTTTATTAAAAGTTCATATTTTATACCAGATAAGCAGAAATAACCTATTTTTGAGTGTTTTTACTATTATGTTACTTTTGAAAAATTCAGTTATGTAACAGAAAGGATTTAATTAAAAAACTGAGCTGTAATCTTGTTGTTTAAAATTCCAGCTATAAAGCAGAAAAACATAAAATCTTATGCACTGCTTTATAAAATGAAGAAAGTAAAACAGCATGCTCATAGCAATTGTTCACCACATTAATTTTAGCTCTCAGTAATCAATAATTATTTGTTGTTCTTGAATAAGTATTAAAATTAGAAATGAATTAATCTATTTTCTATTTTCTTGTAATGATTGATACATAGCTTCCATATTGAAAAAAGTAGAAATGCTGTATAAAACCTTAAGACTGATTTGACAAATCAAAAATAATGAGATGGGGGAAAGGATTTTAATATTGTTCATAGAAAGACATCAGAAGCTACATCAATAATATCTTATGGTTATAAACAGGAAAGCCATGTCATTTGAACAAGTGGGTCTATGGTCATACCACCCTGACTGTGCTTTATCTCATTTGAACTCATGGATTTTAAAGTTACTACTAAAAAATGAATTTATTTCTATGCAGACAATAAGGCTTATCGGTGACCCTTCAATGTTTCCAGTGACTTTTAATCATGTAAATGACTGGCGCATTCACTCTTTCTTCACTTTTTGAGTTTTATCCATAAGATCTTTGTATGTTTGAATTTTCTGTGCAATAACAAATAATTTTTCTCTTGTTCAGTTCACTGTGTCAGACAGTTATATTGCTTTTGTCTTTCTTTACCTATCTGCTTATGTTCCTTTTTTCACTTTTTCTTCTATATCTTTGGTTGATCAAAGACTAAATATGTCAAACAAGAAAATTTAGAGTTAGATATATTGAATAATATAGTATGGCCAATAAATATTCAACATCAATATTTTAGCATTTATTAGAATCTAAGAATATTAGTATTTTATATTCAAATTTGTACATATATTTTTATCAAATATAAATCGTATAGTTTATGAAAGCTCTCATATTCTACAAATGCATACATGTCTTACAAACAATCAATGAATTTCTACTAATTTTCTAGAAATTAATGAGATAGGAAAGTAAAGATATTAATGACAAACTTAAAGCATTTGTTCTAATTCTATAAAAACAATATCATAATGAATGGACATTGACAAATAACAAAACATGAACAATTTAATACAGGTAAATTTTAGATATAGAACTTTTGGCAGTCTGCTTCAAAAAGATGTGTTTTCTTATTGAAAAGTTACTTAAAGCCACATGGTCTATGTCCTATGTCTTATATGTATAACTTCACGTTCTTTCCGCCTTATGATTCTGTATTCTAGATTGAAAAAAAAAAATCTGTGGTTTACATATATCCATGTGAAGCAAAAATTTTCTAGTAGCTTTGTAGAAAAATATCTACTCTAGTGTACGTTGCAGATTGAAATGCTCTCTGGATATATTTTCTTTTTCTTTTTATCATATTAAGTAGAATGACCAGGAAGTAGAATTTCACTTTTAAGGGAAGGCAAGGAATGTTGAGATATAATATTTTAAAGTAAATTGAGCAACAAAAATTTATAATTTTGAAAAGGGCAAGAACCATTAAATATCAACATACCACAGGAAAATGATTACACCTACACTGTACATACCACTCAAATAAGGAAGCCATTAATAAGTAACTTTACTGACTTCCAGGTAGTCTGCCTGTGACATCTGTCATCTCATTGATCACTCTCATTGATTGCCCTGATCTGTGTGACTCGGTGGGTGTCCCCTTCTGTCATAGTTCCTGGTGCATCTGTCCCAAAGCTAGTCACTGAGTAGAAAAGAAAACTTTCCTAACAGGAGTGCATTTCTCGCACCGAGAGGCTCAAGAATTTGAACTCTACTGCTAGACTCTCCAAACAAGTTCTCATGGTAAACCTCCTTACTAGGCATCATATTTTTATCTGAACATGATAGTTGGGTAGATAGATTTTTCGCTGTGCAAAAAAGGATGTCAATGATGGGTTTTATAATGTTGTGTCATCCAATGTCTCAATAAAAAAGAAAAAAAAAAGAATTTGTGTTTTGGAAAAGCACTTTACAATGTTTAATGTCTAATGGATGTTGCTTTGAAATATTTCCTTTTTATATAATGAAGAAAAACAATGCCATAAAGGACACAGGAATTCCCAAACAAGAGCTAGATGAAACATAGACAAGTTCATGTCCCATCTGTCCTTGTGTCACAATGTGACACAGCTACCAAGTAAGCTTCCTTTCTAACCTCTTTTCACTTACATCTCTCGATTGGGTTTAAGGTCATAGACTATAATAATAGATACTCCTTGATTTTAGTTTTTTTTCAGTAAATAGTTTCTTTAAAATTTCTTGAAGTCAGAAATATGGAAATAATGTGACCAAGGGAGCTGTAAAAAGACATTACCTGATGTTTGAGAAGTTATGAACAAAATCACAATTTCTTTCCTTTTTTTTTTTTTGATAAAGGTTTCATGTATTAAATCCATTCAAACATAGCAGCTTTTATATTAGGGCTTTATATTCCAAGACTAAGGTAGCCATAGATTTATTGTGTGACCAAAGTGGGCTAACTTTATAAAATATCCCATCATTTGGTAGAAACTTTCAGTTTTAATTGGAATTCTTGAAAACAAATAAATGATTAAAGGTTTGTTAGCTAACCCTAAACTGAGGGGCTATGACAAGAGGATTAAGTTTGACTCTAGTCTGGGCAATTCTGAGAGCCAGTTATTCTCCACAAAGGCCTGTAAGAACTCCCCATTTAAAGAAACTCATGCTATTTTATGATCTATCAACTAGTTGTCTAGGGTCTGTAAATGCAAATTTCCCAATACCAAGAAAATCAATACAATCCCAATTTTCAGTTGTTTTCTTCAAGTTTTCCTGGTTGTTATCAGCTTTCATGCCAACAGAAAAATAATCACGGCACTATCCCTCTACTCACAGAAATTGACTCACTTTAGGTAACTCCCAAGGTGGCTTCTGGGAAAAACCACAATTTCTAAGAAAAATCTTTTTAATATTTCATAGAAAAATGGTTAAGGAATTAATAAATTTTACTATTTGAACTTCTATATATTGTTCCAAGTATATATTTATTTTAAACTAGCATATTTCCTATCAGGACTCCTGCATTTGTAATGGAGAAGGTATGTACTTAACTATATTTCCATTCTTTAAAAAGATGTTGTATTTTGAGACCTATTATTCTAATGTATCTAAACATATTTAAGGTTTGTGGAATCAGACTGATTTCAAGCTTGAGAATACATATTTTATCTCTTCAACCTATGTAACTATATAAAAAGTTAAAGTATTTGTCATATCTGTTGTTGATAGAATAAAAAAGAAATAATAATTAAATAGGTCTCAAATCTGCTATCTTTGATTAAAAAATGAAAAATGGTAACATCTGTAAATCTGTATGTCATTTTTTGCTTTCTCTCTTAAATGGACATATTTACTTATTGGAGTTAGGTTCCATACTATTTCAAAAAATTTAAATTATAAAAACTAAAATTCAAGGGCCCGGTGGGATGGCTCAGTGGTCTAAAGCGCCTGTTGGGAAAGCTTGGGCAGCTTCAAGGACCACGGTTCGATCCCCGGCACCACATGCTGTGCTAGTCCTGCCCTCAGGGAAGGCTGAGCCGGCCATAAAAATGAGTGACTAAACAAACAAAGGTTCTAAAACAAGAAAAAAATAAAATAAAATAAAATAAATTCTTAAAAAAAAAAACCCTAAAGTTCAAGAAAATAGTTATATGGCTATTTGATAAATTATTTTTCCATTATGCTTTTATGTCATAGTAATAAGTAATTAAGCCTTACATGTTGGTTACATTTCTCTCATTGCTGAGAAAAAATATCCCAACACTCAAATCTAATGGAGGAGGGCTTTATTTAGCTTTCAGTTTATGAAGGATTCAATCCATAATCAACTGCTCCAAGGCAGGGTGGCACAGCAGAGTCAGTGGCTCCCGGCAGTGAAGACAGCAAAAGCAGAACCAACGTTGGGAGAGCAAGCCTCTTTTCCTTCTCTATCTCACGAGAAAGCTACCCTCACCATGAGACTTAAAGTTTAAAACAAGTAGTTCAGAGATTAAAATAGTTAAGGATAAAAGATAGTAGGAGCATCCAAACCAAAAAAGCACTTCTTCTGAACATGTGGACCTAGTGTACTCGCACATCATTTATCATAAGATATGCTTGCATCTCCGTGAGAGTGCAGGAAGGGTTTCAGATCAAACAAAATAATAAAAAACTCCAGGAAAAATTTTTGTAGACAAATAATAAAAGTAGTTTACCAAGGTAAATTTTCCAAACCATGACCCACAGAAGCAAGTGAAGCAGTCAGAAAGAAAAAAAAAAAAAACATATTAAACATAAAGTTATACGAAGAAAGTTGAGGGCCAGCCAAATAGCTCAGCAGCGGACTTTAGCCCTTTGTTAGGAAGGCCCAGGGCCCAGGGTTTGATCCCTGGCTTGCTGTGCCAGCCCCACCCCCAGGGCAGCCTGAGACAGCATCTGAAACTGAGCGTGGAGGCATGCGCCTGTAATCCCAGAGTTTGGGATCCTGAAAACAGGAACAAGACTACAAGTCTAGTCTGTGTAGTGAGACCATGTAGATTCTGTACTAAACATATAAAAGAGAAAGTTGAGTCAATACAATTCTTCAGCATCAAATGAAGATTTTTCAAAAGTTTTATGATTTGTTTGTTTCTTCTGCCTGAAAATATGGTTTTTATCTTGCACTTAGAATCACTATTTGAAGAATGATACATAGTGCATTCATTATTGCTATTCCTTATATTTTAGGAAATTTTTTTGTTTCTTTGTTTATTTTTTGAAATTTTATTTTACAAAGAACACAAATTAGAACTAAAACAAAAAAATTACAAGCGATACCGAATTTCACTTAAGAAAGTAATATGAATTTCAGTACTTGTAATGTAGGGTTATCCTACCATCAGTTATTCATATTACCAGATATTTGCATGTAAAATGAAGAAGAAAAAAGAGAACTGAATAAGAAATTAAGAAGAGAAAAAGTATAAGCAACTAAAAAATGTTCATGAAAAATATTAAAGCTTTAACTGCTTCTTTGTATAAATCAGCAGAAATGCAGAGTACAGTTGTTCAAACCATCACACTACGTACATAGATCATCTCTGCGCCACTCCTGCTGCTCATCTCTCCACCTCAGTAGCTCTTCCCTTTTAGATAATTTCACTCCCTTTGTTCAGTATCTATCGCAGCGTTCCATTTTTCTCTTTCAGGTCCTCAAGCTGGGGAGACAATGTGATGTTTGCACAAGCAGGTCTGATTTATTTCACTTAAGAGTATGTCCTCTATTGGCATCCATTTGCTGAGCCAAGACTCAAATCTACCCTATACTATAGCCGAATAATACACTATTGTGCAAAAATATCACATCTTCTTTATTCGTTATTTTGTTGATGGGCATCTGGGTTGTTTCCAAAATTTAGTTATCACAAGTTACGATGCTATAAACAAGTGCATATATAATATCACTGCGGTATGAGATTTCTAGTTCTTCTGGAAAACTACCAAGGAAGGGAGTAGCTGTCTTGAATGGGAACTACAATCCTAGATTTTGAAGGAATCTCTCTACTGATTTCTATATTGGTTGTACCACTCTGTATTCCCACCAAAAGAGCAGAAGGGTTCCTTTTTCTTAACTCTTTACAGCATTTGTTTTTGGTTGACAACTTGGTGTTATCCATTTTTTCTTTTCTGGGATGACATGAAGTCTCAGTGGTGTTTTAATTTGCATTTCTTGAATGACTAACAATGTTAAATTTTTTTCATGTATTTACTTGCCGTCTTCCTCTGAGTAATATATATTTATCTCAGATGCCCATTTTTGGGTTGGGTCTTTGAATTTAGAGGCCCTGATTTTCTTTTAATTCTTTGTATATTCTAAATAGAAGGCGTTTATAAGAGGGACAGTTGTTTGTAATTTTTTTTTTTCCAAATTTGTGGATTTTTTCCCCTCAGTTTAGAGATTCACCTTGAAGTGCAGAAACTTTTCCAGAAGATAAGATCCCACTTGTTGATTCCTTGAAGTATTTTCTCTGAAGCTTAGTCTTTGTTGATGGACTCTCTACCTGCCCATACATCTTTAGGATTTCTACTTACATTTTCCTCCAGAACATTTAGTATTTCTGTTTTAATATTTAAATGTTTGATCAATTTTTATTTTACCTTTGTGCATGGTGATAGGCTGGGACCTAATGTTAACCTTCTGTATGGGAAAAGACAGTTATACCAGCACTATTAAAGAGGCTGTATTTCTTGCAATGTATGCATTTGGCTCCTTTGTGAATTATAAGTTGGCTGAATGCATTTGTAGCTGTACCTGAATCTTTTAATCTGTTTTAGTTATCCTTATGCCTGCCTCTATGCTAGTACCATATAGATTTTATCACAGTGGCCTTATAATATGACTTCAGGTTAGGGATTTTGATACCGTCTGCCTTTCCTTTGTTTCCCAGTACGGCTTTTGATATTCTGGGTCTCTTTTGTTTCTAACTGAATTTTTGGTAATATTTCTGTCTCTGTGAAGTATACCAATGGTATTTTAATTCAGAAAACATTCTTCCAGGCTTTCACAGAGAGCAAATTGGTCAAGCAATAGCTGTGACTCATCCCGATGGCTGACACTGGCAACAGTTCTACAAAGCACTGTACATGGTTTGAAGGTAAATCCTGAGGGTATTTGACTGATCTTGGGGGATACAAAAGTTCCATATTTAATATTGGAATAATAATATTCCATATTATACAGGTCTTTCTTTCACCCTTAACAAGCCAGCAGAAATGTTTAACTGTGCGGCATATATTAGTGTGCTGAGCTGTAAAAGACTTAAATCAATAGCTGAAATCATTGCCGGTTCTGCCAATAACCCACTGCAATTATGGAATATTGAACTATGTATACAACTACTTTCTCTTAGTTCAATGAGAAAAAAAATTTTATACCAATAATGATTAGAAGGTTGTCATGTCTGCACCCTGTGCTCTGAATAGCTGGTATGAGGACAACAACATGCATTGTACTAATTATTGGAAAGTACTGCTAACGTGTTTTGAAATTGTCACATTGTTATTTCTTATTAAAAGTAACAATAAAAAAAGAAAAACTAAAGAAAATGTTGCATTGAATCTGTATGACAATTTTGGGACTATTGCCAGTTTTCACAATATTGGTTCTTCCTATCCAGGAGCATGGAATATTGTCCAAGTTTCTTTGCTTCAAACAAAAGCAGTTTTAGATTTTGTGCTTTTCCTCTCAGTTTAATAATTTGCTCTGCTTTGTGGTTCCTTTCGATTGCCCTCAAAGATGGGATCACTTCTGTCTTTTTCTAGCATATCTGTTAGTACTCTTCGTAGGGTTGGTTTGGTTGTCATGAATGTGTTGGATTATTCTTTGTTGTGGAAGGCTCTTATCTCATCATTGAATTTGATAAAAGTTTTGCAGGTTATATCAATTTGGGTAGAAGTTATTTTCTTTCAGGACCCAAAATACTTTACTCCAAGCTCTTCTTGATTTGATATTTTATGTTGAGAAATGTGCCATGATTCTTATGAGCTTTCCATTGTAGATGATCTCATTTTTTTCTCTCATAGCTTTTAATACTCCACACTTTTGCTGAATTTCTGAGATCTTGATTACTATGTGTCTAGGTGTAGGTTGATTTTGATTACGGCTGTGCAGAGTTCTATGTGCCTCACTTATGTGTAACTCAGTTTCGTTTTGCACATTTAGAAAATTTTCTGCCAGTATGTCTGCAAATGTTCTTTTTGTTTCATTTGTGCTATCTTCTGCTTCATTTATTCTTATTTTTTCCTGTATTATTTTTCTTTGCATCATTTTATTTGCTGGTTTCTTATTAGCTTTAGAGATCTTTTATTTCACATTCATTAGTTGCAATGCTATCTTCAGAATCTGAAAATCTATCTTCAGTTTCATTCAAGTGATTTTACCAGCTCTCATTGGAGTTCTTAATTTCCTAGATAGCTTTTTGAGTGTTTCATACATTCTAATTCTTTCCTTTGTTGTGCATCCAGTGTTTTTCCATCACTTCTTTATTTTTCTACCTGTGTCTTCTTGAGTTTTACTCAGAAATTCTTTCTTTGTTGCCCTTGGTTGTTACCCGAGAGATTATTTCTGACCTTATTTTTGCCATAGGCTAATGACCTTGTTTCTTTACTTCAAATGCTGTGATTTCAGAGATTTCATGTGTGTGATTTCCAAGTTCTTGTATGACTGTCTCCTGGATTTTTTTTTTTTTCCGGGAGAGACAGATGATTGAAAGTTCCTGAATTGTGGCATTTTTGTAGCTCTGCATAATCACTTAGAAGGAGTCAAGCCAGGCACCCAGAGTCTGTGAACATTCTTTTATTTTTTTGTATTTTAGGAAAGGGCATACAGGTTGTTCAGGGTCTCGCTGCTGGATAGAACTCATAGTGATCTGCTTGTTTACAGCTACACAGTGACTGGGATTAGAGGCATGTGCCACCATGCCCAGCCTCAATCACTATCTCAGTGTGCCTCGGGTGAGAGACTGGCAGGGCAGGCTCAGGAATCCAACTCGTGACCCTTGTGTCCGCTTCAATACACTGAGCTATTTGGTCAGCTCTTTTTCTTTTTCTGTTTTTGTTTCTCTTTCTTTATTCTGTTCTTTCTTTCTTTCTTTCTTTCTTTCTTTCTTTCTTTCTGTTTCTTTCTTTCATTTTTTCTTTTTTTTCTGCAAATATTCTTTAGTGGCTTCAGGAAAGCTCTGCACCTGCTCATGCTGGACCAACAGATCTCAGTTCTCCTGTGTCCTTTAGGGTAGTAAGGGTCCTTCTAAGTTCTTAAAGTTTGGCCCAGTACTAGAAGTCCCACACCTGTATACTGGAGGCTAAGGAAGTACAGAGCTTATCAGAGTCCCACAGGCTGCCCAGAGTCCACCAAAGTTCTTAAATGACCCATTTTAATTTTTTTAATTTTAAAACACACATGAAAAACAATTTAAAAAATCATAATGAAAGGAGACATGGAATTGACCTAGTGTTTCAAAATAGAAGACATGTACTTCCTTTTTTTTAAGAATTAATTTATTTTTTTTTCCTTGTTTCAGAACTTTTGTTTGTTTGCTTATTTATTTTTCTGGCCGGCTCAGCCTGCCCTCAGGGCAGGGCTGGCGCAGCATGTGGTGCCAGGGATCGAACTGCGGTCCCTGCAGCCACCCAAGCTTTCCCAAGCAGGCACTTTAGACCACTGAGCCATCCTGCCGGGCCCCAAAGACATGTACCTCCAAAGTAGCTCATCCAAAAAACTCAGTCTGGTCAAGGAGACTGCAGTTTGATCCCCACCTATGCATGCCTCACAAGACACACTCTTAAGGCATCCTGAGTCAACCAAATTAAAAAAAAAAATCCTTCCCAAAGTAGCTCATCTTAGAGTGCCTGAGAATAAAGAAAAGGAGCAGAAAAAATTGTTAGTTTCAAGAAATATTTTAATTGAGTGTAGTTCTTTGTTGGAAGAATCTGGACTACTGGAACTGTAATCCATATCAGACACAGATTAAACAAAACGGCAATTCTGCCTAATACTCATGGAGTCAGGAACAAATGCCAGTTCAGTTCTCAGGGATTTTGTTAAAGGAACATAACGTACCCAGGAAGAATCTGAGATCACTTACCTTCTCCAAACATACGAAAACAGGTACTTTGTGTTTTACCCTTTGAAAGCGTTGTATCTCTCTTTACAGTACTTTTATGTACATTTATTTTAATCATAGGACTTTTTAAAATTACCAGAAAATGGACAATTTTATTTAGCATTGAAAAACAACTCAGAATGTTGACAAAAAACCAAAACAAAACAAAACAAAAACCAAAAAAACTCTAGTGTTTTCTAAATTATCTACAATATCTATAACATTCTTCATAAAATGAGAGAAAAATTCAATATTCTGAAATTTCTAGGACTTCACTCATTAATTAAACTTCTGCTCTATTTACTTATGTAATTTCCTTTGTTTTTTGAGTCAGGGTCTTACTTTGGGGTGTAACTTGGCCTGGAAATCACTGTGTAGCCCAGTGTGGCCCAAAACTCAAAGTGATATCATGTTTCAGCCTCTCCAATGCTGAGAGTACAAGTGCACACCCGGTTCTAACTTTATTCTTGAACATTAAGAACACATTCAATGATGTATAAGGTTCACAAAGAAAGCTAAGCTTTTACTCATTCCTAATATAATTTTAAGATCAAGTTTTAGGAATGTTGATTAACCTAACATTTTCTAGAACTAGTTAAAATTGCATGATCTTGAAAGCTTGTGATATGAGTTCCAAGAAATATTACAGGTTTCTCACCATTCCATCCTGTTCATATTAATTGATATATTGAGATATATCCTTAAGGGCATAATTCCTATTTTACTAATGTCTTATTTGATTGATTGTAGTTAATGGTTATATTTCCTGTTATTCTTCATGATGTAAGTTAAAGCCACAGTAAGTTAAAATGAACTGTGCTTTTTGTAGGGCAGTTTAATTTGTATACATTGTATTATTCTCATAAAAATATTTTTGCTGCATAACTTATTTTATTTATTTTCCTAAAAGTGTACTTAAAAGAAGACAGGATATTGAAAGCTAAGATTCTGTAAGGCTGAGTACCACCCAATCTAAATGGTTCACAGCTCAAAAGATAAGACTTTTGGTAGGCCGGACGTGGTGGTGCACGCCTGGAATCCCAGCACTCGGGAGGCTGAGGCAGGAGGATCGGTGTGAGTTCGAGACCAGCCTGGGCTACCAAAGTGAGCTCAAGGCCAGCCTGAACTGCATAGCGAGACCCACTTTCAAAAAGACAAAAAAAAAAAAAAAAAAAAAAAAAAAAAAAAAAAAAAAAAAAAAAAAAAAAAAAAAAAAAAAAAAAAAAAAAAAAAAAAAAAAAAAAAAAAAAAAAAAAAAAAAAAAAAAAAAAAAAAAAAAAAAAAAAAAAAAAAAAAAAAAAAAAAAAAAAAAAAAAAAAGGCTTTGGGAAGTAAAGCAATTTGTCAAATAATAAATTCCAACTAAATGGTGAAATAAACAGAAAGCAAGAAGTAGAAAACATTTGGTGAGTCTGGACATACTGGTGCACCCCTGCAATCCCAGCCTTTGGTAGGCTGAAAAGAGGAGTATCACTGTGAGTTCAAGCTATTTGTCAGACCTTGCAGATCCTATAATAAATACATAAAAGAAATTTGATACATATAAACCCACTATTCTCACTACTCTTAGAGGAATTCCAAGTTTAAAATGAATTAAAAGAAAAAGAAATAGAAAGTTTGGAAAATGACAAGATTTGAGAATTCAAGTAAAATGTGACACTTGGGATATAGAGAAAATACGTTAAAAAATCAAAGTGAGTCAAAAGTAAAAAGAAAGAAAACATATTGCAAATGTTGGGATAGCTACTTTAAAAAACTTACTGAAATATAAGGTAAAAGAAATTTATGTTTTTTTTTCAGCCATAAAATGAGATGTGAAAAGTAGAGTAGGCAGATGAAAACTTAGGAGTATATTGTTAAAGTTGATAATGATAATAGAACTGACTGGATTACAACAACATTAAAATCACTAATGAGATAGTCAGTTCTAAAGATAGTCTGTGAATAGCACTGATACTAATAATAGTGACTAATTCAAATACTGCCAAACAGACAGTATCTATTTATAGGAATGTGTCAAAGGAGCTCTTTTCTCGCCCAGAGCCATCGAGGATGTGTGTGTGTGTGTGTGTGTGTGTGTGTGTACATGCATATGCACATGCATTCTTGCACAATTTTTTTTAATATTTTCCAGAGTTGATACATGAGTGTATCATAGTGGAAACACCATTTCCACTATAGTGCTTCCCATGGTGGAAAAAGGGTTGAATCTCTGCCCAGCACGGAGTTTTCACACAGCCTTGTAGAAAGCAGGAAAAATTGGGCAAATACTATTGTTCTATTCTCCCTTCTAAGAACAGTATTTCTTAGAACCCCAAGCAGAATTATTTTGTACATTAGTGACGTAACTACATCCTATGCAAAGTGACTAAGACCAGCCCTAATGCGGTGGTAGACCTTCTATTGGCAAGGGATAAGTTAGAAAGAAGTGGAACTAGGTTGTGTGTAGAGAGTCAGAAGTATTTATTTCAGTACTGAATACTTTATTTTTATTTACCATGTGAGCTATACGTACAATTACTATTCTAACATTTCTGCGTGGTTTACCGAAGTACTTTTCTGTTTCTCATGCAAAAAGTAAATCTATAAAATAGGCTAATTTACCTCTGATAATATATAAAACAATGCTAGGCTTAAGCATAGAACATATGAATAACAATAACAGTGAATGTACATTTTTTTAATCACAGAAAAGGGTTCATGGATAGCAATTCTTCTCACTATGCTCTCAGTTGAACGCATGTCTCTTACAGTCTTTGCTGTTGTCTGCAACGCTTCCAGAATGGCACTTTCATGAGTGTCAGTTCTTGCATTCCTATGGCTGTCATGATGTTCTGAATCAGTCCATCATAGTTATTTTCATGGTTGTTTTTACTTTGGGAAAAAGCACAGCTGCACAGTGGCGTATCTATGTATAACATGGAGGAGGATTTGCCCGAATATTTTTATAAGCCCCCCCTTTATGTTTGACAAATCTATGAAGCAACATTTACTATGCTTTTTAATCACATTTTGTAGAGACACAAAAGAGGACTTCTGCAGTTACTTCAAAAAGTGTCAAGTATGATGAGTTAAGTGTTTTCAAAGTAAGAGGAAATGCTTTGAAATTAATGGAAATGTCTTTTACTTTAGTACATCTTTAACTTAAATATTCAGCCTTTATTGTGATTACACCTCATGATTTTATCCCTCAAATCTAGAGATATAACAGAAAAAATACAAAACATAAAATAAGCTTGCTAATAGAATATGAATTATGTTTAGTGTGAAGCACTGCTGTACAATAAGCATTTGAAGCTCTTTGGGAAATATCAGGCTGTGGGTTGCCATAAAGAAAGAAGTTCAACTTATTCTATAAATATCTGTTGAAGTTACCTACTGGTGTAGGCAGAGAATACATGGGAGTAGTTAAGAATCCTGAATTTGGTTTCTTGTAATTCATTAGGATGTAAACTTGAGCAATTCAATAAATCTAGAATAATTTTATGATTTAGAGAAGAACAAGAATTCTAGTAATTTTTTATTTCTCCCTAAATTTGGTAAATGAGTTAGCAATGACTCACCAGTATTGATCCTATTTCTTCAAGGCAAAAACATTGATTTCAGAAAGCTATGATTCTTTCATGTCTCAGATATTCCACGTAGATATTTTCAGATGAAGTAGGGTATGTTTGACCAATCTCATTTCCTAAGGATTCAAAACAGGATGGAATCCAGAATCAAAAAATAACAATGGAACTGTAAAAGAAGAAAAACTGTCGTCAATTAAACTTTAAATAGAAAGGTCTATTTGGGAGCACACATTTTTATTTATATTTATCTATCTATCTATCTATCTATCTATCTATCTATCTATCTATCTATCTATTTATTTATTTGAGGCAGGGTGTCACTGTGAAGTTCAGGCTGGCCTTGAGCTCACTTTTGTAGTCCAGGCTGCTCTTGAACTCACACCGATTATCCTGCCTCAGCCTCCCAAGTGCTGGAATTACAGGCGTGGGAGTATACATTTTTAGTAAGTAGCTATCCTATGAATGAGTTAAAAGGTCTGCATATTAGTTCTTAGATTGGCTATTTTTTCTGTTGCAGGCAAAAATGGTCAGCTCCAAAGCTTGACGCCATACTCATGTTTTTACTGTATGAATTTCTTTAAAAATAGGCAACATAAGCGGACTTTTATCTAGTCTCTGCATGCTTTGCATACCCTGTAGTACTGTGTCCAACATCTGTTCAGTGTAAATAGTATGAAACACATGTCTTTGAAGGTCCCAGATTCATGCTTAAAACCTCTCTGATCCACAGACTGTCTGCCTGCCCTTCCACTGAACACCATGATCTAGATATAAAACCTCATTTCTCCAAGGAGTTCCTTTGTTCTGTTTTGTAGCCTCCTTGCTGACAGCTTCTGGAGTTTCATTCTATGTAGGACCTCGGCTGCAGGCAGATTCATCAAATGAGTTTGTGCGTACTACAGCAACTTCTTAGCAATACCTGCTTTCTTGATCATCCTCAAAATCCCTCAAAGCCTTCATGGGAGGACAAAACCAAAGAACCTACACATGTGAGGAAAGGAGAAGTAGGAAAACTGTGAAGAATGAAAAATAGTTTAGAATAGCTTGACCACAGAGAATTGATTGGGGCCTCTAACTACATATATTCTGAAATCAATCAGCTAAAAATGGAGTCACTGAATTTATTGTAAGTACAATACACAGGTTTTGGGTGTCTGTTCCCAAAAAAATCCCCTTGATTTTTTTTTCATGCATTGCCCAGCAACTTCGGATATGAATAAAAGATGAAAATTTGAAGTGATATATTATTTGACACTTGCATGAATGGCAAAATGAACAGCAAATGTCAAGATGTTGAAAATGTAGTTAAAAATCTATAAAGAGATCTCAGTTATATAAAAAGAAAGTGAAGATAGTATAACAGATTGAAGTAACATGAAAAATAGATCCCAGAGCAGACTGTCCTATAGAACATTCTGTACAGATGAAAGGGTTCCATAATATGGGAGCTTAATGTAATATTTACTAGCTGCTTTTGAATACTGAAGGTTTGAGTCACAACTGAAGTACAGAAGAACTTAAATAAATTATTCTACATGCTAATTAAAATGGAAATTCCAATAGCATCATGTATCCAATGACTGCTATATTAGAAAGTGGAGAAATAAATTACAGCTAGCACTTAAGTATCCGTGTTCATTCTATGTCTTAAAAGCATTCTTCATTTATCAGACATACATATTTTTTTAAATTGGATGGCTTAGCTGCTAATGTGTAGGATATATGGATTGCTTGACAAAGCTAGGTTGACTTTAAATTAGTTTAATAAAATTTTCAAGCTATAACATAAAATCCTATTCACAATCACACCAACATTGTGCCAAATTTTTCTATTTACAAGACACTCTGAGATGAATCATTTTCTTATGCTTTAGAGAGAAGCCATTCAATTTTGATACAGGTGGACAGTGGTAAGATAGTGTTACTGATTCATATTTAATAGGGAAATCTACTTGTACCTGTAGAGCCTATTGCACCAGGAAAAAAGAGTGGGTTATGAAAAGAGTTTCTCACAGTGCTTGAGATAAAGCAAACTATAGAATCTGTAAAGAAAGAAATGAGGAATAAGCTACGGGGAAAATGCAGTTTATGTGCTGAACCAAAGATATTATGTAATTCAATATTTTCAATTATCATTATTATTAAATGTGGCCTGTTTTTCCCAAAGAGTTGTTTGGGTAAAATTGGTTTTATAAACTGATACTTCTAAAGGGTTCAGTGAGTTAATCTGTTGTCATTGAGTCTGAAAATAATTATGCGAAAGTTCATTTGAGCTGGCTCTCTCACCATATCTCATGGTCTATCTACAGTCCAGGTAAAATAAAGAAACTATGGCAATCATGTAGGTTCTCCATGAAGATAGGGTAAGAACTCATTTACCTAAACTTTGATATTCTCTAGCATGTATATTTGCTACATAATTGTAAGACCTGGCAATCTGATTTTCGTATTCTAAAATAAACTGTCTTTTTCCAGCCTAACTTAAACTTAACAAAGTTATGACCATAAAAGCACATTTTCTTTTATACATTCTGATAAACACAAAAAAGAATCCTAGGCAATAATATTATGTTTTGCTTTCTTTTTTATGGAGGTCACATAAACTCAATTTCTTTAATCCCATGTTGTCTCTATGATATCCTAATAAAAGTTGTTCTTCTTTTTATTTTTAAAGTCAGTTACAGAATTTCTTCCTTTAACATATGGTCCTTAGATATTTTCCCCTGAGGAAGAAGAGAAAAGTGTTTATTCAGGCTAATCTTTCATATGACTTGCAGATTTTCTAAAGTTGCTGACTACTGACATTATAGTTTTCTAAACTACACCATTCTACTTGGAATTTTTTATTTTCTCTTATTTTGGGGATTTGAATTCTTTTAGTACATTTAAAGTAACAGTATTACATTTTCAAGGATATTTGAAAGCATACGTTTTCACTTATGAAAAGTAAAACTTTGTGTATAGGTAGTGTCTTAGTTACTCTTTACTCGTTTCTGGGACAAATACCCAACACTCAAAATGAAGGAAGGAAAGGTTTATTTAGCTCACAGCTTGTGGAAGTTTTAGTCCATAATCAGCTAGCCTGAGGCTGAGTGGAACCTGGCAGAGAGTATCCAGTTAATGGCAGCAGAATAGCAACAATCGCGACAGAGGCAACCAACCAAACGGGAGCAGAGCAACAGTACTAGTCTAACTCTCTGTCTCTCTTTATATTACATTCAGGCTTTCCACCTCAACCTATCCACCTTAGGCTACACCCACAATCCTAGAAGTACACAGACCATAATCCCATCAGTATTAAAGCACATAATCCCAGTGACTCATGAGTGAAGTCTCAATCTATAGAAGTCCCTACCCCATGACTGCATGAGGCTTTTGGGGAACAACTAGAAATAAACCATACCAGGTAAAATATTTTGTTATGATTAAGTATACAACTGTATGTATATTTACACTGACATGCACAGGTACATACATACTAATGTTTGTGCCCAGGCAGTAGAAGTTCCTATATGATATTTAAAACGTTATAGGATATACGCTAATTTCCTAATAACTTCAACATATAACAGACACATTATCCCTTATTTTTAATATTGTCCTAAAATCAAATAAAATAATAAATTTCATAAATACAACCAAGAAAGCCTTACATTTGGAATAAATCACATAGTAAATGCATGGGAAAACATTTAATTCAGCGTAGTAATTACAGTATTTTAATAGAGTAGAAAATAGAGCAGCGTCAAAATTCTCTTTTTATTTTATTAATTATTGGGAGCATAGCATTTGAAATAACAATAAAATTAATATTGCCAATTTAAGTGCCCTTGCAATTCAAAACCCCAGGTAGTAGTGCTGGAAATTTTACCTAATGTGAAAAACATAATTTAACTTCAGCATGATCAGATGTACCTTCAACCTCTGACCACTAGTTTTGGTAATTGCTATACACGTGTATGTGTGTGTGCATGTGTGTGTGTCTGTGTACTATGTACATGCATGTATGTGTAAGCATGTGTACATTTATATCACTGGATTGGAATAGCTTTTTGGCAGTTCAGCTTTGTTCTATGGCTTCCTCAGACTACAAGTTGTACAACAGTTTGGCATCTACAAAACATACCAAATTTTAATAGCATTAATAAATAAAATGTCAGTTATGTTCTTTAAAATAAAAAATAGGAAGTACATAAAGTAGAAGAAAAATTAATGACGATTTATGTACATTTTTAAAGAGGAAATTTCTCCAAACTTACAATCAAAATTTCCTTTAAAATCACATTTCTGACCCAAAAAAGAATAATGGTTGATAACTACTGGACCTTCATATGTTGTAACTACTCACAGTTATGAATCTAAAGCAGTTTCACAGTTTGTTTACTTTTATGTTGGCATCAGCTATAAACTTAATTTGTATGCCTGTTTACCATTTGTTTTAGCGGGGCCAGGGTTCGAACTCAGGATCTTGCACTTGTGAGGCAGGCATTATGCCACAGAGCTATCTCCCCAGCCCCTTGTTTACCATTTTTGATGGATGATTAATGCATATCTTTTGCAAGACAAATTTACGTTTCAACTGACTGATATTTATCATTCTCAATTGTTAATTTTTTTGCCAGTTTTCAAATGTTGGTAGCAATTATAATATATAAACAAAATTTTTGCAGATTACAAAAGGATCTATTTATAGAGTTTGCATTTTATGCAGTGTAGGTTTCTTGCTATCTTTTTGAAAATTAAAGAATGTAAGTCATGGTGACAGTTTCATGGATCTTAAAGACTTGAGAGGCAAACCTGGTGTAATAGTAACATAAGAATGAAGAGAAATAAAAGACAATGAACAAACTATTATCAAAGCTGTAATTAATTATCTTTAGGGAAATATATTTTAGCTTGTATCACTGTCTCTAACCACCTTGATTACTTTGATAACTGATCATCCTTATATATATTGTTTATAAATTCTGATACTACACCTTGTTTTGTCTACTTAAACCTGACCTTTGCTATGTTTAGTTATGTGAACTTAGGAAAAAATTACTTGCTTTTCAATTTCTTTTCTTGCTAAATTGAAGGAACTTTTTATCAGTATATCTCTTAAAATTCTACTGACATAATTAAAACACTCCTTTATTAGCTTTTTGTTATTTGCATCTATTTTGCTCTGACTCTCTCTGATATGTGGGTGTCTTTAAGCATAGGTGAATATTTTCTTGTCGAGATATCTCACCCACTGCTCTGACTGGTCATAAGCATAAGGTACAGAAAAGTTCCTTCTGATAATTTCACTAGTTGTTTGCTGAGTTCAAGACACATTTTGTCAAGTATTCAGTAAAAATCTAGCATAGTACATAAATTAAGATGTCTGTATTTAATGTGGGAATATACTCATTTTTTTAGTTTAAGTCTTTATTGCTAATCAGTAGCTAAAGGTAATTTCCAAATTATTTAACAATTATTTCAGAACTTTTTTATTTAATGATCAGTGAGAGTGTGGAATTTATCTTTTCAAAGAGATACTGTCTCTTGAGTTTCTTCAATAAAATCTTATCCAAATTTATGTGAAAGGACACACTGAGACTTCCATTAACTTCTAGACATGGTTTCTAATATTAGGAATGGCAATCTTAGAAGGACTGCTTTTTACATTTCATAAATACCTGCTCATTCCTATCATTACATCATAAATGGTGGTGTACTGCCATAAAGTATTTTCATAAGTTCCAATATATTAAGGAACATTATATAAATATATCCAATATCGATCTATCTATCTCCTATATGTATGTATTTATGTATGTATGTATGTATGCATGTATGTATGTATATAGGAGATAGATAGATCGATCTCTGGGAAGATACATATATAAATAACGATATACAAATAACTATATAACTATATAGAGTTATTTTTATAATCATGCACTGACTGATAATAACACCTATATATTTTGATTTTTACCATGCTTTCCTAACAGTAAATTCAGTGTGAAGCTGCAGACAAATGATTTTATGTTTCAGTGTGGTTAGAGATTGTTGAGTGAATCTCAGCGATACAGAAAAATAAAGTGGTCTGGGGATGTGATTCAGTGATAGTGCTCTTAACCTATTTGCACCAAGTCTAGGGTTCAATCCTCAGCAGCCCCCACAAAATAAAAACAAAATAAAATATATATTTGTTACAATTCCTTGATGAGACCCATTCTTCAAAGCTGACGTAACAGTCATAATGAATGAATACAATCAGTAGCTAATATATTATGAAAATAGATACTATGAGTTTCTTAGATTTATTTGCTTGGAAACCGGTTTTGCTCAAATAGAGCTGACTGATATTGAATCTCATGGACATTTGAACATGTATTTGATCTGAGCATAAGTGTAGGTAATGCTTGGTAAGGTGCTTGTAGTAAAGTTGAAAAACATTCAATGTATCTGCAAAGTTTTGTGAACTATTCAGGATAATGCAGTCATCCACTCATTACTTTGGCAGATCATAAATCTAATAAGATACTTCAAGCTAAAATACTGATATAACTACTTTCCACAAAGAGACTAACAACTAAAAGAGAATTTTTCTTTTTTACTTTGCATATTAAAATATAAGTTAAAAAGTCAGAACTTTTAAATTAGTATGTACAATACAAACAAAATAATATTTAAAGCAGTTGTAACAAAAATCCCTGGAATACACTCACTTCTGCACTCATAATTTAATTGTGAATGTATTAGAAAGTAATATTCAGATACACATGACATAGATTTATGATTTGAACAATCTTGTTTCTTTTTCTATCTTGACTTTTTTAAACATATGTGAATTATATATATGTTTATGTTTCCATGTTTCTTCATGAAAATTCTTTTTTTTAAAATTTGTTTTCATTGTTTCAGAACTTTTTCTTTGTTAATTTATTTATTTTTATGCCCAGCTCAGTCTGCCCTGAGGGCAGGGGTGGTGCAGCATGTGGTACCGGGGATCGAACTGTAGTCCTTGCAGTCGCCCAAGCTTTCGTAAGCAGGCGCTTTAGACCACTGAGCCATCCCGCTGGCTCCTCTTCATGAAAATTCTATATGTATTCCTAAGTGATACTTATAGGTGAAGATCATGAAAGAAATATCAGTGATCCATTGGGATATAACATTTTTATTCTGAAAATAAACGAACATAAACTGTGTTTAATAACCTATTTGAGTCACCTATTTGATCAAATGTAGTATAATAGCACTTACAGAAAGGAAAAACAAAGCTATAGCTAGGGAAATAATTTTCTTAAAATAATCTCTGTAAAATTCGGACAAGGAAAAGAATTGAAAACTTGTTAAACTCCAGTATTAAAATTAAAATATCTAGAATGAAGATATTGCTGTATTACTACATGTTCAAGAAAGTTACATGGAAAACTAATTGACCTATACTCATTTCAATTTTATATCTATAACTTGAAATGAACCGTGCAAGCTTTTGACTGTGAAATAGTACACACTGCCTTTATTGGCATTCTTTAAACAAAGCTTCGATAAGGTACAACACAAAATTTATATTCCTTTAGTACTGGCCTTAAAAATTGACTTCTTTCTTGTTTCTCTCACTCAAGTTTTATTATTTTTTAATTTTTTTATTAATACAATGCACATTGTTATCTTCATAACAGTTGTTCCAAGTAGAAGATGCAGACATGATAAATTTCCTAAACACTATTGATACAAATATTTCTTCTCATTGAACTAACAGAAAGTAGTTTATACATAGTCCATTGTATTGTATTGTATTGTATTGTATTGTATTGTATTGTATTGTATTGTATTGTATTGTATTGTATTGTATTGTAATTCTGCGGTACTAGGGATTGAACTCAGGACCCTGCGCTTGCCAGGCAGGTGCTTATTCTACTGATCTATCTCTCCAGTCCTAGATTTCTTATTTGGCATCATGAAATTCTTGATTTATTTTTCTCTGGTTATAACATGAGCTGCTTCTTCAATTTTAAAAGAACACTGATTATAGATATACTTTACTGAAATGAAAGTATTTGATTAATTAGAAGTTCTGTATTGAAGGTAACAACATTCAATAGGTTGGCCAATGCTTTGCTATGCCTTTGCTATTTTTCTAACTTCTACATTAACTTTTTGTTTTCTAGTTTTAATTTTTGTCTTATTAGTATATGTTTGCAGTATATGAAGTTTATATTCATCTTGGAGAGTGGGTTGATATATATAACATAGCTTATAGATTTAATTCCATTCCCCTCCCAAACATTTTTCTTCTATTGTAATTGATTTTCTTAGATAGTTTTTATAGCATATAATGCTTAGATTCACTGTAGGTATTTGAAACTTATACATGGCACTGTAAGCAATTATTTGTAATAGCTTATATCTTTGAGGAATGAGAGATAAGATTTTTAAATCTTCAATACCTTGGACAGAACTTTGCTAAAGAATAGGGTAATTCTCAGCTGAACGACTTGACATAGCTGCTTAGGTATCTGGGGGCAATCAGTAAAATATTAATAAGAACAATGAGCACAGGTGAATATTTACCATGCATTCATGTGATTATGTATGTCCTTTAAATTGTATGTTTTTATGGTCACTAAATAGGGCGATAGGAATGACCTAGTAATCAACTAAATCACATCAATGTAGAATCAGAGACTTGAACATATAATTAAAATAATCAACTATAAATTGGGGAGATAGCTCAGCAGTCTAAGCACCTTCTTGGTAAGCATAAGATCCCTGCTCCATGTACAGTATATCAGAAGTCAGAGGTCAGAATAATAAAGAAGGATATATATAAAGTGGCCAGCTCAGCTTGCCCTGGGATCAGCGAAGACACATTATTCTTATGCACTAATAGTTAGTTTCACACACAAAGGAAAATGTTTAGTCTTATATTTCATTTTTAACCTATCATTGTTGAATCTCATTCTACCAAGAAAAATATGAAAAAGAAACTCATGATAAAGATTCATCCCTTCTGTCCTGTGCTTACAGAAACAAAAGTACTAGCCAACCATTGAGAGAAGCATGGCATTTATAAATCGAGACCTGGTAGTTAGTAAGCAGTCAATTAATTATGGAGAATTGTAAGTTACACTAAGTTTGATGCTATAATAATATTTTTGAAATAACAATTTTTAATTACTACAGGTCACATTCTCAAATTTGAAATCCAGAAGGATGAATTTTCTTAAGATAAAAAATGTCATGTAAAATTTGAGCCAGAAACCAAACAACCAAGGGAATAGTTAAAACATTTTCAAATATTGCAAAGTATGAAATAAGGTAAACTTTAGAAAATTTACAATCATATGAATTTTTTTTAATTATAGAAATATATAAAATTATAAATAACAAGATTCTCCTCTTAATTCTACACTGACATTTATAGCTAACTGGTGAAAAGTTTTGGATTTCTATAACCTTCTGTGAAGTTTTAGGTTGTGTTTCTAGGTTTATCATTGAAAATACACATTTTCCCAGTGATTTAGTCCCATAACAACAATTGTATAATCACTTAATATATATCTTTTAGCAAATTGTTTGCATTTCTAGGATTATTTGTTCTTCTAAAGAAAGCTTTAAAATTATATAGCAATTTTTATGCTATATGTGACATATAATAGCAACCATCATATCCTTTCCAAATAATTTAGTTGTTCCCTTCATTGTTTTGATGTAATTTTTATAGGTATTACTTAGCTTATTGTTTCCTGACTTTGAGCCACATGCCACGTTATTCTTTCTTCCTCCACCTTCTACTTGTTAATCAACCACACACAAAATTCTCAGGAGGTGCCAGGCACGTGCAGCCATTGCCAGAGTTTGAGAGGCTATTGATTTGATCGCTGTTGTTTTTGGATCAGTGTGAGTTTGGCACTTCTAAGGCACTTCTGCAGCCAACCCTTCCTGGCGCACTGCACAAAGTAAACTCCCGAGCCTATCGGAGAGACCTGCTGAGTAAAATAAATCACTTGAATTGGCACAAAAACAAGGTTTCCTCTTCATTATTTAGGCCTCAAATGCATTGATTTTCTTCCACCAAACATGTTCTCTACCTTGGGACTGCAGATAACAGAAGGATCTCTAAAGACTACAATGGAGGAATAAACAATCACCTTTGGTGAGAGTATAATGTCAAATACATGGTTTATGAAAAGGTACTTTTTAAGAGAAAGAAAAATTGTGGGCTTATGCTTTCATAGTTTCTTATTTAATTAAAATAATCTCTATAAATCCAGGTAAGACTATGTGTAACTCCTTGAGGTTATTTCCCTACTAGTTAAGTTCAATAATATGCTGTTGAACGATGCTTATAGTTTCTCCTTATATAGTTTCTCTTTACATCTGAGTGGAGTTTTATCTCTGATTGAGATGAAAATTGTTTTGTGTTTTTATTCTATTGTGAATGTAATTAGAATTTGTGATTTTTAAATATTTGGCTTATTTTTACATGTCTGTTGATTTCTTTTGTGCAATTCCATTAAAATAAAGAAGTCCATTTCCTAAAATTGTAGAAAATCAGAATTGTTAAGTAAGGTCTATTAAATCCTACTTATTTTGTTCTTGCCCTAAAAGATCAAGAGCAGTACCCAAAACACTTAATGTATGCAGATTAGTTTCTGAGAAGGATTTATGTTTAGAACACAGACTTATTAAAGCTCCATTGAGTTAATTTCTTTTATATTTTGAATTACTGAGGTCTGGGGTTTAACTCCATGACAGAGCTTGTGTTTACTATATATGAGGTTGTCACTACCTCTAGTAGCACCAAAAAATTAAAAATAAAGGAAATCCTACTGAGGTACACACAAATTTTGATAATTATTTGAAAAAAGAATTCAGCTTTATAGTGACCAACTAAGTATAAAAATTGTCTATATGACTGTGATTAAAGTGAAAATAACAGCTAATAGCTATAACCAGAAAATGCTCCTTAATTGGAGGTTTAGGACTTTGTAGAAGACAATAATCCTGAATCTAACTTTTTAAACATGTGTAACCCTAAGGGTAAAATTCTCTGCTTCTCAACAGGATTGTTTTGGTTACTATACTGTATGGGCTTTTGACTCACTGGAATAAATACTGACTCAGATAATGTAATTTTACTTCACAACTGAAATAAAATTGCCTTTATACTTCTTTCACAAACTCTACATTTTAGTCCTGCTTATCTTTATTATTTATACATCCTCTTTATAATAACCAGTATGTGATAATTTTAAAGAAATCTGTATTTCCTCTGTTGCCTTTTAAAGAGAAGTAGGCATAATAGCTTAGGAGGCTCTTTTACATAGATCAAAAGAACACTTTTGAGAAAATATTTTAATATAGTGATCAGCATATTGTCATACTTTAACCAAATCCTGAATGCTTTTTAAGCAGACTGCATTATGATTCATATATTTTATCTTTTGCATTATGGTGTCAGGTAAGCAATTCTTTTATTTATTTATGTAAGAACCAAAATGTTCTTTCATTCAAGAAGAAGGTTCATTGAAAGTGTGATTTTTGGAGACGTAGACATTTCTGAATTTGTACAATAAGTCATGTATTCTAAAATAGAATTAAAACCTCAGCATAAGTCATTGCTGTGATGTACATATAGCTTGTAAGAGCACATGGAAGAACAATTGCAAGAAGAGGTTAGGGGCTTTGCAGTACTTTAAATAAACTGTGAAGCATTTACATGAATTTAGCCTCAAAGAGAACCACTCTTGGTAGGAAGAACATGAGATTGAACTTAAATGTTTTGATGGTGCGACAGTTTTGACATCTGAAAGGTGTCCATTAGGCCAGAAAGACCAGAGCCATGTAGATCCCTTTTGTGGCTTGGAACTTTGTACCATCTACAGGATTGGAGAAGGCCAGTACAATCCAATTACGTGCTAAAGTGTCAAGGAGAAATAAGGTGAGAAAAAAAAGTGAAGTCTCCCAGGGAAATAAAGTAAGCAAAAGAGATGACAAATTATCAAATCTTTAAGAAACCTTAACACAAAAACATAGATACAAAAACCATATCTCATTATAGAGACTTGTGGCCTTTCTAGATGATACCCCCACCTCAAACCTCATGTTGTCATAGGGGAGATTTTCAGGAGTGGCTGTATCTAGACAGAGTGTGACTGAAATCATGAGTGTGATGCTGGAATCAACTGTGTGTGATGACTGAGTTAGTTCACTGATTGGTTTGGCATGTTTCTGGGTAGGACTGAGGATGTCCACACTGGGTGCGTGTGCTATTTGCCTTAAGCGCGTGTAGGCTGGATAAAACAGAACAGACAGAAAAGAGGCCTTCATTTGTTCTTTGCTGCCATCTACTTTCTACTTAACTGGTGTTTTCCTTCTGCTTGCTTTCCTGTGCCATAGATCCTTTCTCCTCTGTGACACCCCTCTGTCCTGATGCCCTGTCTTGAGGCCCGCCCATTACGGACTGAAACCTCTGTAAACTGTGAGCAAAATAAACCTTTCCTCTTTTAACTCTGAGGGTTGGTCTTAGCAATGAACACATAGAGGTAGAGGGTTATAACTACAAAAGTTGGAAGAAAATTGAGTGTATTCTGGTATAGCAGTTTTTAAAAATTTGAGGTACATAGGTGAGGGCATTAGAATATTTATTTATATCCAGGACATTGTGGTAGAGCTTTGAAGGAAGCAGGGCTCATTTGATATGAGTGAACAGAGAGAAGTTCTTCATTGGGAGAATGAGAAGTTTGGTAAATCCCCTCCTGAAAACACAAAGATAAAATACATAAAAATGCTAACAATAATATAGGATTAATAAAAATAATCAAAAGCATAGAAAAAATTAAGTATTTATTCATGGAAGCTTAGCCTTTTGAGAAGAGAGTAGGAGTCTGGTGTTTTTACTCGATGTGCTACCATCTGTTGCACTCCACCTTCTCTTATGTAGACCAGGTCAGCCCATAAAGACGAGCATCTTTTCCATGAAAGGTGTGTAATTTGATATGAGATGAGAAAATGCCATGTCCATGGAAACATTTAAAAACAACACAATTTCATTTTTGAATAACAAAATTTCTGGGAAGGACGACATCATTCTTAAGACTCAAGCACAATGCCCTTTGAGGTGCCTAATCGAGTAACTTAACAGGAAGTTCTGGAAAGGCATGCAAGTATAAAGGCTTTGAACATGAGCCTAGTAATCTCTTTCATAAGCCTGGTTGTCTGAAATGTCATTTTGTGTGAGGCTCTGTGTGTAATCAAGAAAGAGTCCATTTGTCTATTATTGATATATTGACTTGTTTTTAATATATTTGGTATAATGTCTCACTATGCAGTTTGGACTAATAATGATCCTCCTGTTTTCAGTCTCCCCACTGCTGGGATTATAGGCCTACACCATCACGTCTGGTCTCTGTGCTGCTCAGAACACCTGGCAGAGGGCCAATGTGGCATGTGGTGCCAGGGATCGAACGACAGTCCTTGCGCTTGCCTAAACAAGCACTTAGTCCTCTGAGTTGCCTCACTGTCCCTTATTTGTCTACTATTGACTGTGAAATCATAAACATTCAGAAATAAAAATCTGAGAAAGAACTACAAATGCATTAACTGTGGCTAAAGCAAAAGAGAAAAGTATAGGAGTCCCAGTCTCAGAGCATTTCTAAAAACCGTCCAGACGAAGGTGTTTCTTGATTAGGGTTAGTGCTGTTTTCTGAGATTATGTTTTCAGTCTGGTAGCTATTCAAGGGAGAAGAGAAATTCTGGAGACCCAAACTAAATACTATCTTGTTTGACATAATCATTTAATAGATTTTGAATCATGACCTCAATTACATGAAAACAATGATAAGGTTTTCATAATATTTATAATTTGATATTATAAGTATAATTTAAACACAATTAAAATGTATTTATTTTCCACATTATCATGGCAGCCATGATGTAGAACTATATGGCGGTGGATAATACTGAGAATTCAGCTTGCTCCTCTTTCTATAATTGCCTCTTATTTTGAGCATTGCGTGGCAAAACTGGAACTAAAATTCTTATTAAAATAGTAAACACAAACACATCCACAAATCAAGAGCAAGCTTTCCCAGAGAGGAAGAACTCTGGTTAAATAAAATGAAATCACATTTTCAAATAATATTTACCTTTCTTGAAATGTAAACTATTGAATTCAATGGGAAAATAATCTAAATTTATATTTAGATTATGATTTCACTAAACATACATGCATACGCATTCCTCCAAATAAATCTTCAACATTTACACACCTTGATAGCTACTACTCATGGATGAAAGACCTTCAGGGAATTAATTTTTTTAAATATGCAAATATTTATAAAATGCCATGGATATTCTGCTTTGTGTTTTTCCAAGTCCGTTAGGAACATTTGGAGACTAACCTCATAGACATCATATATTTTGTAGAATTTGTAACTTTATTAGTAATGTAAGTTATTAGAAGAATATGTCATAGGTATAGTTTCAATTTAGTAATGAGTCATTTCATTTTCTTAGATCCTGCAATGTTTTATGATAAATGACTGAAATTAAAGCCTTTGTTTTGGTGGTGTACTGCTGCACATTTTCAGCTTTCTTGCCCTCCACTGAACTTTTCTACTTTTAGACTTACTATATAGTAGTGGGTCAAATAGTGTTGAAAATTCATGTTCATCTGGAATCACAGGTCTGACCTTATTCATGAGTTCAGTGTTTCAGTGTCAGCAGTTAGGATGGTATCATGTTGGATGGGGTGGATCCTGCATCCAGCACTGACATCCTCAGAGGAAGAGTAGGACTTCACTTAGTCGTGGGAAGGGATACCAAGGTTGAGGAAAGCAGCTATGAGTGAAGGGAGGGACTCCTGGAAGACACCAGAACGTAGAAAGAGTCAAGGAAGGATTCTTCTCCTCAACTTTTATTGGGGGCATGGCTGTGCAATCCTTAACTTAAAACACTGCATTTCAGAACCATGAGAAAATACATTTTTATTGATTCTCAGTCATTTAGTTTTTTGACAAGTTTGATGGAAGCTCTCAAAAATTAACATACTTCCAAAGAAAGATCTAAATGAATTATGTTTATATTTTAAAATATTATTCTAATTGTTATGGTTTGTGTATAGGTGCTCCCCCAAAACCTCATGCAGTCATGGGGTATCTTATGATTTTTTTTTTTTTTTTTTGTCTTTTTGAGACAGATCTCTATATGCAGTTCAGGCTGGTCCTGAGCTCACTTTTGTAGTCCAGGCTGGTCTCGAACTCACACCAATCCTCCTGCCTCAGCCTCCCGAGTGCTGGGATTACAAGCATGCACCACCACGCCTGGCTTTGAAATTTTTAATTGATTATTGTAGTAATCGGTGTTACACCTCCCCTGGGGCAGGCGATTTGCATTTCAGTGTAAGGTGGGAAGAGAAGTGAGCTGTTTGAGCTGCTGCTAGCTCTCTTCTTGCTCTCTTGCTCTTAGCTGCCTCCATGGAAGGCCGCCCTCTGCCATGTGCCACTCTGCCTTGGAGCCAGCTGAATATGGACTGAAACCTCCAGGAACTGTGAGCTAAATAAACCTTTCCTTCCCTCATTTTGACTGTCGGGTATTTGTCTCAGTGATGAGAGAAGAGTAACTATGACATTAATAATACCTGAAATTCGTAGGTATCAAGTTAACAATATTTAAAAATGGAATAAAAGTTACATGTGCCTGCTGAGCTAAAAAAGATAACATGTAACAAAGTTATTTTCATTATAAATTTTTCTGTAAATTTTAGACTCCATTTTAGGCATTTCTGCTCCTAACTCCATCTGTTATAGGATGATTTTCTTTTCATCACCTACATGCTAAAACTTATCATTGCTAGTGATATAAATTATTCTGTACCCTACACATTTTATCTCAATGCAGAATGAAAGTTAATATTTGAACTCTTGCATCAGGAGCTCGACAGGAAATATACCACCAACTAAATATATGAGTTCATTGCAATACTGTCCTATCTATATTTTTTTTCTGGCTTGCAAATTAATTGCTAAATTAAATAAATCCCAGTAATGCTGAATGCATATAATGTAAATAATTACAACAATAATCTTGGTGCCAGTTAAGTATTGCAAAGAAAATTTATCTTGGCTTCCATTTGTACTAGCCTTATTAGAAAGAACAGTGGGGTTTTGGGAATCTGAATGAGGTTTACAACAGGGTCTGAAACAGAAGAAACCCCTTAATAAATATTGAAGGAGTTCTATAAGTCTAGATAACAAATGTTGGATAATAAATATCTATTAATGTTTAATTATTATTTTTAGCCTTCCAGAACATGTGATAAAAATATAATAATTTATTCAGGCTTTGTTGTCACTAAGATGGCAGCAAAACTTCCTCATGAGGTTACAATGGGATTAAATGAAATGTTGCAGGGGTTTGTGTCATTTATTCACAGAAGCATGACCCTTTTTTTCTTTTTTCATCTGAGCTGCTAATGATTTTAGGAGCTAAACTTCTGCAGTGCGTTTCCCCAGAGCCTGCAACTGTTGCCTCTAGCTCGCCAACTGCAATTCTCATGGAAACCTGGGGGTCCAGAACCATGATGTCATTCCTTCCTCTTTCTTTTTCAGTATCTCTAGAAGTTCTATGGATCCTCATCCAAGAAATAATCTTTAGGAGACTGGCATTATAAATTGATATGCAAAGCATCAGCTGTGAAGCAATAGGGACTTTTAACCTGATGTTATCCATGATGGAAGCTGCAAAGTTTTGCTTCCCTGTGACTCATAGTTCTAAAACGAGGCATTATTGATGGCGTATTCTTGGAGCCAGTTATCATTCTAATGACCCATTGTTCATCAGTGAATGCTGTTTGTAGATATAGTATCATGCTTAGAATTAATATTAACACTTGGAATTAATAATGTTGATGGTTCTCCATCTCAATTCACACCTAGTAGAACAAGGAAACTGTCATTTGCATTTAAGGTGGTTTCATACTCACCTACTCTACAAGTTTAACTGGGTCTTTTTTCTGCTTCCTAAATGTTTTCATGTTTTCTGTTCTTATTCATATACATATATATATATATATATATATATATATATGGGTATGTATATATATGAATATACATATATACATATATATGAGAATATATATGTCATATATATATTTGTGACTATTATCATCTGTTCGGTCAACTTAATGGAGTCTCTATAAAGGCACAACAAGCATCTACATCTTACATTGTTTTATAAAATGTAAAGAATTACCCACATATCAGTGACTATTATTGCATCATTATGTTTCAGTCACATTTTTATTTTCCCTCGCCCATCCTACTGACCTTCATAAAGTCTATCTTTAACTCTGAATTCATTTTCTGAAATACTTTAAAGAGCGCTGTGGGGAGCCTCTCAAATTGTTTCACTGTTTAGGGGCATCTAAGGGCAGCTTAGGCCTAATCTCACTTATTAGTGCAGGTGCACAGGGACATAAAGTTGTATAACTGCACTGCAGCACGGTTAAGCATAGGTGTGCTGATTATGGCACTATGTAAGAATATAAATATGAAATAACCTGCGTAAGAATTATGCAGTGAAGATGCAGACGGCTCTTGGGCTCTTGCACTCTTGTGATCTGTTGTGCTCTCTGCTGCCAGTCGCTGTTACTGATGTCTTGCACCCAGGTATTCTTTAGTCTTGGATCTTCATTCTTAGAACTCTCCCTTGGGCACCTTACATGGGTCCACTACTGGTATAATCTCAGCAGGATGCATTAAAAGTTGAGGGAGAGCCCCAAGGAATTCTGGTACATGACCTCAGCGTCACTATGGCTACCTATGTATCTATAGCTACCTTCTTGGCAGTTTGAGTGGCCCTAGATGTCTGGGAAACAGTTAACTTGGAGCGCAGGTATCTCTACCAAACCTCAGCCATGATAGATATGTTCCTCCCCCTCATCATGAAGAGGCAGGGCTGGTGGCTTCACTGTTCTTCACTCTTTTCCATCATATCCTTCAAGAGGTAGATGCCCTTGCCGAGTAAGCAGAGCAGGTGCAACAGATAGAAAAGGACCTTGAGCAGTGGCTGGCTGCAGTGGAGTTCAGGTTCTGAGGAGTGGGAAGTACTTCCACCTCCTGAATTGTCTCCAAAAGCATAAGTCTTATAGCTAAGGAAATCCCTTTGGAAAATCTCTGTCTTACATGCTATCCTGGTTATTCCTCAAAATGTGGAGGTGGAGGAACCCTAGCCCATGGAGGAGAACTAAGAGGGCTGCCTACCTCTACCTGGCATGCAAAGCACAGGACCCATACAGCCACGGAACTGCAGCATCTGGTAAATAATTAAAGCAGAAGGTGGATGAGCCAGCTGCTATGGCTTTGTGAAAATTGAGTTGATCACACTCATTTAAGCCCAGAGTGATGTCCCAAATAAAACCCCCTGTCTTGGTTTCTTTTTCTCTTTGTCTTTCTTTCTTTGCTGAGACAAAATACCTGAAAAGCAAGATCGACGAAAGAAAGGCTTATTTTGCTCATGGTTTTTGGTGGTTGCAGTCCATACACAGCTGGCTCCAAGCGGAGTGGAACATAGCAGAGGGAAGCAGTTCATGGATGTTGAAAACAGCAAAAGCAGCCAGAACAGAGTAACAGCACTAACAGAGAAGCCTCTTTCCCTCCCTTCTATTGTATCTGAGTTACTTACATTATGGTGAGTGCAACACTCCATAATGCCAGCATTGGACAACAAATCAATCACAGATTCTAGAACTCTGCCTACGAACTGCATAAGGCTTTGGGGCAGGTTGGGAGATATAGACACACACTATACGCCCACTATGAGACATAATCTGAAGAATGGGCAGAGGACAGCCATAGAGGCAGATAATTAGTCTCGGATAAAGTGATTAATGGCTTCAGCTTACCTGCCTTAGGAGAACCCAGGTGGTATGACACAGCAAGTCACCATCTAGACTTGGTGACTATGCTATATCAAATAAGCATGCAGCAGATGATGTTTTTACTACAGTACCATAGCTCAGATGAAGCGCTGCTGAGGGTGTGCATGAAGGACAGGCAGGCGGGCTGGCGTATTTGGGTCAGTGGTGGCTCTTCTAGCCCCTTTAGAGATTGCTCAGTTCATGATGCTAGGGATGTCTTGGCCAGGGTGGGAAATAGAGGCGAAGCACCACGGTGAAGCAAGATCTCTAAGCAGTGTACCAGCATAGGATAAAAAGAGTAGCAACTCCAAGTGATCAGGAACACCCCCAAGGAGAGGTTGTAGAGTCCCTGAAGGTTTGTGTCTACCAGAACAGGCCAGATGCACCCACAACTGGGTCTAGCTGCATGTGAGTTAGACAGGCAATGTTTGGATGTGTTGCTGAATTTGTGAAGGTAGCCACACCCTGAATGGCCATACCAACTGATGGGCTAGTGTCAGAAAGCCAAAGCATCTCTGTAGAAGCAGGAATGGGTAACACTGGCTTATTTTTATACTGATCAAGTGCAGGCTGTGGTACTCACATCTTGGTGGTCCTGGGAGACTGGAGGTCACATGTAAAACTGACTATATACTGGTCCCCCAAAATGCGTGGCATGCCTTCGCATTAGTGGATACTGAACTTGAGTCATTGCTAATACACAGCAACCAAGACAGTTTTACAGGAACTACGGCATACACAAAGGGCATGGAAGGCCCAGGTGACTTTGAATATCTGGCTCTTGACCATGTGCCCAGATGATGTTTACATTTCTTTGGTTGCCAAATTCATGCTAGAGGTGGGCTTCTTTTTTATTTTTTTAAATTTTATTTATTATTTTTATTCTTGTTTCAGAAACTTTGTTTGTTTATTCACTCATTTTTATGGCCGGCTCAGCCCGCCCCGAGGGCAGGGCTGGCGCAGCATGTGGTGCCGGGGATCGAACCGCGGTCCCTGAAGCCACCCAAGCTTCCCCAAGCAGGCACTTTTAGACCACTGAGCCATCCCGCCGGGCCCCGAGGTGGGCTTCTTAACTGAGAAAACCTAGATCTGTAAGATAAGGCCTTACCTCAGCTACACATCATGCATGGAGGATTCCAGTTGCAACTTCATGTGGTAAAGACTACAGAATGAGGCCATCCATGTCGTGCACTGCTGACGCTTGTGCAAGCCACGTGGGTTGTGAGTGTGTGAAGCAGTGCCAGCTGCCTGGAGGCCATGAGAAGATCAGACACACTATCTTAAAATTAGAAGAAGCAAGCAAGGGGCATACATATTTTATCCTTTCAGCTGCCCTGTGTGGTTGGTGCAGAAGCCAGATGGGACATGGAGAATGACAGTGGATTACTGAAAAGTGGATAAAGTGACTCCTCCATAGCATATAGCTGGGTGCCTAACGTTAGAGACCTGATGGACCGTTTCATCCTGAAGCTGGGAAGATACCACCATGTTATGGATTTTGCTGATGCATTTTTTTCTCCGTTGTTATTGCACTTGACACTCAACCTCGATTTACCTTCACCTGGAAGGATAGTCAGTGAGCCTTCCAGGTGTTGCCACAAGGCTATCTGCATATCCTAACTTTGTATCATTCCCTGAGAGTCCACAACGTGGCTGTCTGACCACACCACACTTGGGGTCAGTGTTTCATTTCATTAATGATATTACGTTAGCTTCTTGTTGTCTGTTATATTTGAAAGCTGCCACATCCAGCCTGAGGGAAACTTTGCTGACATGGGTGTAGCTGACGAACTAACACAAAGGACCTGGCTTGCCTCTCAAATTATTGATTATTATCTGGTTGGATAAGGTGAAATTAGTTCCTGATGCTGTGATTAATAAGCTCCAAGTGTACCACAGACCCCAGGGACTACACCACTTACAGGTGCGTGTATGCATGTTACTGTCCTGGTGGATATTCAGACTGCATCTAGCTGCACTGGTGTACCCTTTATGCTGGAAGACTCAGAAGGGCACTACATGGGACTGGAAGCCAATTTCAGGGCTCAAGGAAGGCTGCAGCACAGGTACAAGCCCTACAGCAGGCCTACTCTGCCATTTTTCCTGTCAGTGTAGTTGATGGTGGGTTTGGCTGGGGCGTATGGCAAAAAGCAGGAGAAATAGCAGCCCCGTGATAAGTTTTAGTCAAAGTTGTGAAAGGGAACTCATAGCAGGTAAACAACTGGCAGTGGAGGATGCTGCTCTGTATGGCTGGGAAAGGAGCACAGGACAACAGACAGAGGAAGTGCAGACAGAATGCCCTATAGAGGGCTGGATATGGATGTACACAGGCTGTCCCAGGACTGGAATGGCACAGGCCCTCACTCTTACCCGTTGAAGGATGTACCTCCAACAGCAGGCCTCCTCTCTGCTATCCCATTGGCAGCTGAACTGACAGTAGTTATGGGTCTTATGACATACATGGAGGGCAGACTATAGAACTTGACTCCTAGCTCCAGTGCAGAAGGGAAAGAGAGGCCTCTGGTTTGTACTTAGTATACTGATTGGTCTAGTCACCGCATAGCCCTGTCATCAACCACAGTGGCTGTCCACCTCTGTATGGATACACTCTTTTGAAATGAAAACAAGCAGACCACGCCAGTGGGCAGAGCTGCAGACAGCACGATTGCTTATGGTACATAAAAGAGACCCACTAGATATGTATATCAACAGTTGGGTGGTCCTCAGAGGGCTGATGCTTTTGGCTACCAGCTTGAGCACTGCAGAAGTGACAGACCTATGGAGAAACCTACGGCAGCATGGTCAGAGAGCTGAGCTTAACTGACACCTAGCATTGAAATGATTGGCTGCTGGCAGTGGTGTCTGACCAAAAGTATCCTGTATGAGATGCTGCTGTCAATAGCATCTGGCCAGGGGCGAGGACCATAAACATAGCTCTGCAAGTTGAAACCCTTGCTTAACATAGGGCCCAGGCCTTAAATATTAGATGCCAGACTTTGATGTTGCTTATAGATGAACCTGTGAAGTAAAGATGTGATTTTGCAAAACCATACAGTTCTTGATGTGTTAACTACAGGTCCTTGTGCCCTATTACATATAGAATGTTGCATTTCTATACCCCCAACCTATGAGGGAGTGTGATGCAGAGAACCGCTCATATTGTTTCAAATCTCAGGGGAATCTAAGTACACCTGAGGATGTGGCCCTGCTGGCCTAGTACAGACACATTGTGCAGTAGAGTGAAATAACCCTAACATAGCACTGGTCAACACATATGCCCTGTTTATAGCACTATGTAAGAATATAACTATATTATAACAAGATGTATAAGAACTATACAATAAAGATGCAGGCAACACCTACACTCTTGCTCTCGCTCTCATGCTCCTGTGCTCTGATGTGTGTCATGCCTCCTACTGTTTTTGCTGAAGTTTTGCACACATGTTCATTAACCTTGGGTCATCACCTTTAAAAAGTCTCCCTTGAGTTCCCCTGAGAAGGCTGACAAACATAATAGTTGTGTAGGTGAATCTCAGATCTCTAACAAATTTAACATCATTAGCTAGGACCTACTCACAATACACAGATTAGTTCACTCCTGTCGACTCATTTCGACAAGGCCTTACACAAATTCATCCTTACTGTTCAAATACCAGACGTGAGGGTTTATTGGTGATCTTCACTTGCTTTCTCCATTTTTATTTCTTTTGATACCAAAGTCTATCAATGTCTCTTTGTATTTTACTTTTATTATTTTTTTTCATTGAGCTTCAAAATATCCAGAATGGTTGATTGTTTATTCATATAGTTTTTTTTTTCCATTTGCTGCTTCTAGATTTCCATTTTCATTGGTGCTTTTTTTTCTCCTTTTATCACGTAAATACAAGCTGAATACATTAAATTGCTCTGCATTTATGTCAATCACGATCAGTCTGCAATCACTGATCTAGCTAGTTAATGGGGAAATACAAAGTGAAGCAACATAACAGCTATAGAGGAGCTGGCCAGAAAGATAGCTCAGAAGCACAAGTGCCAGCAATTGCAAGGTCCTGAGTTCGATCCCTGGCTCGGGGAGGGTGGGTGGGGTACAGAAGGGTGGGTGGGGGAGGGGAGTCAACAATATCCAGTGATTACAAACAGTAAGAAGAAACAACTATCTTATGTCCTGGAGGAAAATGAGAGCAGAGTCCATGCTTTTGTTAGTATTATCATTAAAATTATTGAATTAATAATAGGTATCATACTATGAGAAAAACATAGTTAAAATAGTTTAAAAAAAAAAGAGGACTACTTCAGTAGTAAAAGAACAGGCAGAAACTGAAGTAACTACTCCTGAGAGACTTACAGTGTAATCCTCTGACCTTGAGCAGAGGAGAACATCAAGAAGGGGAGATCAGAATGGTAATTGTCTTTGAATAGTAGAAGGATATTAATTAGGTGGTTTCATTGGATAGCTTCACTAACACAGCTTAGATGTTTATCACTGATTTTGTTCATTGGAAAGAATGATTTCCTAGCACATAACAAAACCAGGAAACACGCATTGCCTTGAAAATAATGAGTGCGCTATCCCCAGGACACTATCATAGCCACCTCGGGGCTAACCTTGCAGCTGAAGAAAACAAATTGCTTCATGGAAGAGTATAAATAATGTAACTTCATAGTTTCTTGCCATCTTTAAGTTTTACCACTAGGTAAGGAAAAATAGTAAACTTCAGCAAGGATGCTCAGGATTTCATATTCTGCTGAAAATTAAAAATTACAGTGATCTAGCTTATTTAACAAATAGCAGTTTCACCAGGGACTTTCATGGATATATGTATTTATGCATTTATTTGTACAATCCAAGGTGTCAAGTAGAGACACTGCTTTAAATCTCTATAGTAAGGCAAGATATACATGAGAATAAGGAAAAACTATCATTGTGAAATAAAATTATACAAACTGTAGGAAGCAGATATAGTTATAAGCTGTTGTAACATGATATAGCACTCAAGACATGGGTAAAGAGTACATTTTGTTCTATAGGTCTTGCTTTAACTTGGCTTTAATCACCCAGCAGAAAAGTACCATGAGGCACAGAAAGCAAGGCTATATTAATATGCTGAGCTATAAAAGGCTCAAATCAACAGCTTCTGACATTGCCAGGTTGCTGATAATACACTACTATTATGGAATACGGGTCTATGTATACAACTACTTTCTCTTAGTTAAATAAGATAAGAAACATGTGTGTCAATAGTCTTTAGAAATGTTATCATGTCTGCATCTTATACTCTAAACAACTGCTATGAAGATAACAATAATCATTGTGTCAGTTACTGTGGCTACCCTATTAATGTGTTTTGAAAATGTCTCAATGTTAACTATTATTAAAAGTAATAAAAATATATCTTTCCCCCTGCAAAAAATTAAACAAAAAGAAATCACTAAGATCTCAGGGGAAATATTCAACTGTGCTCGAACCTGTATTTTGCCCAAGTGTAATTCTGATCAGGCCAAAAAAACTTCTTTCTTAATAATAAAATGAAAAGAATTCACCATAAAATAGGCTGATGTTACAAATGACAAGGAAGAAAGTGTCAAGAGAGTTTTGATTATACCACAGAAGATGGAGACTCAATGGAGAAGTTAGATGTGGTATTAACTGTAAGATTTAAATTTCGTGGTCCTTAAAAACCCTCACGAGAAAGGAGGAAAAGCAACTAATGCTCTTTCTCTTACAATGAAAAGTACAAAATATTATGTTCTCTTCATTTCAGAGGGTTCCTGGGTCTTTTAAACTTATTTCAGATCCTTTTAACTTTTGAGAATTCTAGAGATAGCATTTTCAGTTTGAAGAACGAATGAACACTGGAAATAAAGGCGACCTGAAGTGTCATAAGGTTGAGTAAGGGAATGACGGAGCATCACCTCAGAAATGAACAGAGAGAGATGTAGGAGAAAGAGGAACACTGTAACAAAGGTATCAAATATGGAAATAAATTAAAACTTCAATAGAAGACACTATGTCAATCAACTAAAATGCACAACATATAGATGTTTGAAAAAAAAACCCTAGCCAAATAATAATGCAAGAAATTAAAACAACAAAAATATATATAAAAAGTTTTGATTATTTCATGTCCATATTTCCCTTGAATGCAATGATTTCACTAATTCAAAACTCTTCAAGTCAGAATTGAGTCAGATAGAATAGAAGTCACCAGAGAAGTCTGGAGTATCCCTACCCACCTCAGAAAAGAAAAAAATAGACCTGAAAAAATGTTTTCTGAGGACCAGCAAGATAGCTCAGCAGACTAAGCACCTACTCAGGCAAGCACAGGGACCTGGGTTTGATCCCTGACATCCCTGACACCACATGCTGCCCCCACTTCCCGGCATGCCGAGCCAGCAACTGAGTCTCTGGTGGTGGCACGTGTCTATAATCCAAGCACTGGGGGTGCTGAAAACAGGAACACCACCAGGAGTCTGAGCTTCATAGTGGGACCCTGTACCAAATACATTAAAAAGTAAAAATAAGTAAGTAAGTAAGTAAATAAATAAATAAATAAATAAATAAATGAGATGCATTTTAGGCACGTAAAAGTATTATAGTGACACTGATTTGTGTTAACTATTTTTAAAAAGTAATTTGTTTTTATTGTATTTTGATGCCTTCTTTATGTTGTTTTTTAAAAGGTCATGCTATCAAAATATTGTTATTTTTTATATTTGTGTGGTTAGGTTAGTATTTTTTCAAAAGCATTTATGCTGGCTATATGTCCTGACAGATTTATTGAACATATAGAACTGTAAGAAAAACAATATTTTCAACTGTTTATGGATAATATATGAATATGAAACAGCATTCTGTATGTAAGTACATATACTAGTGTATATACATGTGAATAAAAAAGACACTAAATGATACGTGACCTCAGTACAACATTAGATAAAACTGAAAATTTTCCCATAATAATAATGTACGGTGGCCCGACAGGATGATTCAGTGATTTAAAACGCCTGCTTGGGAAAGCTTGGGTGACTGCAGGGACTGTGGTTCGATCCCCGGCACCACATGCTGTGCCAGTCCTGCCCTCAGGGCAGGCTGAGCCGGCCACAAAAATTAATAAATAAACAAACAAACAAAAGTTCTGAAACAAGAAAAAAAATTAAAAAATTATGGTGCATGAAGTAGGAATTGTAGTCGAAATGGGAATGTTGGCGGTAATTATGTGGTCATGAAGTAGGAATTGTAGTCGAAATGGGAATGTTGGCGGTAATTATGTGGTCATGAAGTAGGAATTGTAGTCGAAATGGGAATGTTGGCGGTAATTATGTGGTCATGAAGTAGGAATTGTAGTCGAAATGGGAATGTTGGCGGTAATTATGTGATATGTTTTGCCAGCTATAGAAGTAGGTGTTAGAGCAGTGGTTCTCAACCTGTGCGTTGCAACCTTGCCGGGGGTCAAAGGACCAAAGCACAAGGGTCTCCTAAAGCTATCAGAAATCATAACTGTAGCAAAATTACAGTTTTGAAGTAACCACCAAAATTATTTTTTGGTTTGGGGTCACCACAACATGAGGAACTGTACTGCAGGGTCACGACATTAGAAAGGTTAAGAACCACTGTGTTAGAGAATAAGGAAAATGTAAGATATCTGTGATTCACTGAGAAAATAATTATTTAAAATTTTGGGAGAAAGAGGAACTATAATGATAGTCAGAATGAAGCCATCACAATAAACTGACTTATTTCAAATTTTAAAAAAGGTGAAATATACATTTATAATAATTGATACAGTGCATATTGTTGTCCTCCTAGTAGTTATACAAAGCACAGAGTGCAGACATAAATTTTCTAATCAATGTTGCTAAAAAAAAATTCTTCTCCTTGAACTAAAAGAAAGTAGTTGTATACATATTCCAATGTTCCATAGTTGCAGTGAGTTACTGGTGAAACTAGCAATGTGTGAAGCTGCTGATTTAAGCTTTTTACAGCTCAATGTAGCTTTACATGTGCCTACGCAAATCTATAAATTCAATACACTATATCAATAGAGCCAAGACTTAAAATCACATGATCATTTCAATTGATGCAGAAAAGGCTTTTGACAAGGTCCAATATTCAATCATGTTCAAAGTCCTACAGAAAATTGAAATAGAGGGCCTCTACCTCAACTTGATAAAAGCCATCTCTGACAACCAAACAGCTAACATAATTCTAAATGCAGAAAAACTGAAGTCATTTACTCTTAAATGTGATACAAGACAAGGATGTCCTCTATCACCATTCCTATTCAATATAGTTCTGGAATCACTAGTTACAGCCATTAGGCAAGAGAGAGAAAGAAAAAGAATAAGAATAGGTAAAGAATTATAGATAAAGAAGAAACTTTCATTATTTGCAGATGACACGATAATCTGCTTGGAAGACCCCAAAAACTCTACCAAGAAGCCAGTAGAATTAATACATAAATTCAGTAGCATAGCAGGCTACAAAGTCAACACACAAAAGTCAATAGCATTCCTCTACACAGATAACAAACACACAGAGAAATTAGAGAAACAATTCCTTTTATTGTAGCACCAAAGAAAATGAAATACTTAGGAATTAACCTAACTAAAGAAGTAAACGTGATTTTCAATTAAAACTAGAGTACACTGCAAAAAGAGATCCTAAAAGATTTGAGAAAATAGAAAGACGTTCCCTGCTCCTGGATAGAAAGAACCAACATTGTGAACATGGGCATACTCCCTAAATTGTTGTAGAGATTTAATGCAATCCCTATCAAAATATCATCAATATACCTCAGACACCTGGAGAAATTATTCCTAAAACTTATTTGGACCAAAAAAGACAGAGAATTGCAAAGACAATTCTGGGCAACAAAGGTATGGCAGGAGGCATTACAATTCCTGACCTAAGGTCATATTGCAAAGCTACAGTGATAAAATCAGCATGGTATTGGCAAAAAATAGGCCTGAGGATCAAAGGAATAGAAGACGCAGAAGCAAATACAAACACACTCAGCCAACTTATGTTTGACAAAGGAGCCAAACATGCTGACTGGAAGAAACATGGCCTCTTTAACCAATGGTGCTGGAAAAACTGGCTCTCTTCATGCTAAAAACTAAAACTTGACCCAAGTCTATCACCATGCACTAAACTGAAATCAAAATGGATTAAAGATCTAAATATTAAAAGAGAAACTTTAAATTTCCTGGAAGAGAAAGTGGGAGAAAATCTTGAAGACATCGGAGTAGGCAAAAAGTTCATGGACAGAAATCAAATTGCATGTTTAACACTTGAAAGCATCAACAAAAGGGACCTCCTCAGGATAAGAAGCTTTTGTATATCAAAAGAAGTTATGAACATATGGAAAATACAAACCACAAATTTCGCGAAAATTTTAACCAGTAAATGTTCAGACAAAGGTCTTCTATCTAGAACTTATAAAGAACTAAGAACCATTAAGATCCAAAATTCTAATCTGGTAATTTTTAAACTTACAGAAACAGATATTCCTTTTATAATGATTTTTGTTTTTTCGTTTTTTTCCTATAGTTTATAAAGAAGGGTCTACAGGGTGTTCAGGGTCTCACTATTAGATGGGACTTGTAGTGATCTGCCTATCTACAGCCTTCAAAGTGCTGGGATTAGAGGTGCCTGTCACCACGTCCATTCTCAGTCACTGTCTCAGCATACCTGTGAGGCAGGGCTTGCATAGCAAGTCTGGGAATGGAAGCCCTGGCCACTGCACCTGCTTGCAGGTGCTTTAATCCATGGAGCTATTTGGCCATCCCTTACACTGATTTTGAGGAGCTGACTTTGCATAGTTGGCTTAACAAAGACAACTGAGTTTGAAGATACAGCAATATTGTGTCCTTTTAAAGTGATGTCTACTTTAACTTGAAAATTTGTGATTACTCACATTTACTGTCATCTGCTTAAAATCAGAAATTATTTTCACCAATACCCATTTCTTTATTAGACTTGTTTGTAAAAGAAAAACCCTAGGTAGAGGGAAGCCTTTCCAAAATTTATTATTATGCATCATGCAATTATAGTAACTTTCATTTAAATATAATGGCAAATTCCAACTGCCCAGTTGGAGTTAGTCTTGAAAATGTCAGGCAATCTGTTATGAAACAATATGGTTTCTTGCATGAAAAAAATATGTTCATGCCAACCCTGCTAGAAGGCAAATCATTAACAAATTGTATCAACAGAGAAGGAAAAAGATGGCTCCCCTGAGGAGATAAAGTGAGTATTTTGGTTCTGAAACTCCCTTGTGTTCAACCCAACAGACAAACCCATACAAAAATACCATCTGACAGGTGAAGTGAAACAAACTTTGAGTTTGAAGGAAAATATACTACTATAATTCAAATTCACAGAGATGTATACATAGATACATATATCCTTTGACACCTCCATACTTGGTATTAGTCAGAAAAGCAGTGAGTTACCTTCTAATTAAAATTGGTATTTTTTGACAATTTGTTATGACTGATTCACACCTGCCTTAATTTAACAACTACTCTAACATGTTAGAGTATGTACATTTTATTTATTTATTTTAAATTATTTATTTATTTTTTTGCTTTTTGAGACAGGGTCTCACTATGCAGTTCAGGCTGGCCCTGAGCTCACTTTTGTAGCCCAGGCTGGTCTCGAACTCGCACTGATCCTCCTGCCTCAGCCTCCCGAGTGCTGGGATTACAGGCGTGAGCCACCACGCCTGGCTTCAGAGTGTGTACATTTTAGAGAGATGACTGAATAAGAATTTACCTGAAAATGCTCTACTTTTAAGCCTGTCTTGTGAAGACAGAAAGCAAAGCACAGGATTATATTAACCATATTTTTCGTTCTTGATGTGATACACATGAAAGCACCTATATAGATCTACTCTAGAATATTAATTTGCAATAATTTCTTATATGTTTTCTCTTGCATTTTCTAGCCTAGTAAGAGTCATTCACATGCACAATTTGTTCATGTGAAATTTGTTTTGTATTATCAGCATATACAGATAGTTTCTATCTGTTTCACTCAGGTTTGTATTTATTGTGTTCAATATACCTGGCTAACTTTTTGAACAGTCATTTACTGTTAGTTCTCTGTACACTATGTTTTCTACATCAGCATTTCACCTACCTAGTGCCTTTTCCTGTAATGTCACTGTAGACTTTTGTCACAATTCTAAATCTTTAACACAGACATAATTTAAGGGAATATTAAAATCCTCTCTCTCTCTCTCTCTCTCTCTCTCTCTGCCTTTCTTTTTTCCTCTATAACTGTCTATCTATATTTGTGCATGTGGATTATATATAGGAATTTCTTGTTCATAGACTATTTCTTTTGTTTTCATCTTTACTTTTATTACATTTTTTAGTAGAATGGCTGTAATGTTGACATTCATAAATAATACATACAGGGATGCTTTAAGAGGTCAACAGTTCCTCAAGGAAAATAGCATTATCTAACTTTTTAAATTTTTTCCCAAATAATTACAGAAAATGATATTTTGTCTCCATTCACCCTCTGCCTTATAATACATATGAGTGTTTATTATATGTGGTTTAACTTTGTGGTTTTATTCTTGTAAATTATCCACATGCTAAATGTTGCACTGAATTAGAAATGCTTTTATGGAATGTGAAACTTTAGCAATAATCTAGGAAAAGGTGAGATGTAAGTGTGGAATATCAGAGTCACTTTATTTAGAATGTTGCAGAATGCACAAAAGTATGCATTAACTACAAGTTACAAGCCATACTGCCCTATGTCAGCTCTGTTCTATGAATTTCTGACTATATCTGTGAGAATTTTTTCTATGCTTTTCATTTGAAAAGTTGACATCATTTTATTGTCTGCTTAATGAAATACATGTAAAGTTTTAATGAAATAATTCACAGAAAAGACTAAAAATAAAGTTTAGTCCTAGGAAGAATGCAAATAATTTCAATACAACTACTTTTCCTCAAATTTCCATTAACATTTTTAGATTTCTCTAATTTTGTGCAATTTTCTTCATCATACACTAAATTATTTAAATATAGAGTGAGCTCTTGATTCATTTTGTCTTTCATGTTTTAGATGAACAAAGCTCACATCAGGACATGAACTTGGAAGCCAAAACCCAATTCACTCTGCCTCTTCCCTACATCTCTGAGATGTTCTGATTAGATGCTTTAAATTAAGGTTACTAGGACAACAGATGATACCTTGAAAATGAGTTAAATCATGTAGCTCAGAAAGTGAAACCACTTTTCATGAATCTCTGGAAGCCTGAATCTCAGTCTCCTTCTACCTTTAGTGAATTTATCTTCAGCCATTTTTTATCTATAAGAAAGATCTTTTTTTTTTTCTTTTTTTAATTGTTTATTATGTTTTTAAGGATCAAACACAGTGATAAGGGCAGATATAGTACAGAATTTCGAGACAAGAAAAATTTAACCATGGTTGTATTACATATTTTCATCATCAAATCAGTATAGATCAACAGACATAGGTGTTTAAAACTGATCAAACGATTAAACACTAATGCTTTCAATAAACATTAATTTTTAAACTCTTTCAATTGGATTTTTTTTTGCTTTTTTATTTTTATTATTTCTTTTTTTAATTAAAATTGTTTATTTATTTTTTATTTATTTACATATAGTACTAGTACAGAATTTCAAAAACAAAAATATTTATCAATGGTTATATTACATATTTTCATCATCGGATCAGTATAGATTAATAGATATCGGTGTATAAGATTGAGAAAACAATTAAACATTGACACTTTCGATAAACATTACCTTTTTTTAAACAGTTGACACACTGCACATTGTCCTCACAATAGTAATACAGAGAACAGTGTGTAGGCATGACCCACCTTCCTATTGATGTTGCTAAGGAAAGAAAAAAAATTTCTTCTCTTAGAATTAAGAGGAAGCAGATGAACACACACTTCTCAGAGAAAGAAATGCAGCAAGCCTACAAATACATGAGGAAATGCTCCACATCGCTAGCTATTAGTGAAATGCAAATAAAAACAACACTTAGATATCATCTCACCCCAGAAAGAATGGTTATCATAAAGTAATCAACCAGCAACAAATGCTGGAGAGGCTGTGGGGAAAGAGGAACCCTTCTCCGCTGCTGGTGGGAATGCAGATTGGGGCAATCATTATGGAAAGCAGTGTGGAAGATCCTTACAAAACTAGAATTGGAAGTCCCATTCAATCGAGCTATCCCCCTGCTGGGAATTTTCCCAGAAGAACCAAAAGCATCATACTATAGCGATATCTGTGTACCTATGTTTATAGCAGCCCAATTTGTAATAGCCAAATCTTGGAAACATCCAAAATGCCTATCGTTTTGAAGAATGTTTGAAAAACATATGGTATTTATACAATGGAATATTACTCATCTATAAAGAATGATAAGTTTGAAGACTTCATATATAAATGGATGTATATTGAACATATACTCATTAATGAAAAACACCAGACCTACATGTGTAAATATCATATAGTCTCCCTAATATAAGAAATTTAAAGAAGCAAATAAGAACTTAAGGGCATAACACAGCTGAATGTGTTATGGATTAACAAAGTGACTGGAAGCAGATAAAAGAGGAAACATATCAGGAGCAAAACTATGCACTTATATATACAGGATGAATAAGATATTGGTCCTAAGAACCTTCAAAAGGTTCATCACACTGATCAAAGCACCATGTAACACTAAAACTATGCTTGGAATGCATGTCACTCTTGTCTTTTTGATATGCACTGCTCCCAATGTAAACTCAGTTACTGTTATACTCTCTCTCAAGAGTATTAGTTGAAAGTAAGAGACTGGGCCAAGTATCATAATCTTGACAGACTACAACTTGGTATTTCCTTGAATTTCCAAATATCTGTGTAAAAATTGTGTAACTGCTTATATCACAATCTATGGAGAGTTATTAGAGTATCAATGATTGTGAGAAAATATCAATTCCAAGCTGTCAAAGTTGTTTGATATTCAGAAAGCCAGTGATGATAAGCTCAATTACCTATGTTATAGAGTAATTATATCATGAAACTTTTCTGCTGGAGGGTTGAGAATGTAAGTTAACAGACCAAAAATTGAAGAAAAAGAAGGCTATGAGGATAGTCAATTTTTGGCCCTAGCCCTTCAAGGTCAGGAAGGACTCAGGACATAAGAGAACCTGTGCTGTAATATCCTATAACTCAGAGGTGTCTCAAATTTTCTGGTCAAGGAGATTATGGGACCTTAGAGGAAAGGGATAAATGAACTATAGTGTATCTAAGAAGAATCATTCAGAGAAAAACATTCTCTCAGGCTTTCACAGAAAGCAAACTGGCCAAGCAATTGCTGTGACTCATCCCGAAGGCTGACACTGACAACAGTTCTACAAAGCACTATATGTGGTTGCAAAGCTAATCCTGAGGGGACTTGACCTTGGAATATACAAAAGATGAATGTTTTGTTATACAGGTCATGCTTTGACTTGCTCTTGATCACCCAGCAAAAAAGCTTAATTACAAGGCATGAAATGCAGAGCTAGATTGGTGAGATGAGCTCTAGGAGGCTTGGATCAATAGCTTCCAACGTTGCAAGTTTCACAGGTGGCTCACTGCAATTGTGGAACATTGGACTGTGTATAAGAAAGATCTTAATCTCAAATATTAGTATCCCTTTAGCATCCCTAGTTAGAAATATTTCATGTCTTATGATGTCTGTAAGTGAAGTACGTTCAGGAACATAATTTCGAATTGCTGACCACTCTAAAAAAATGTGTTCACATAATTTTATGAGCATCTTATGAAAGTATAGAAGGAAAGTATATTTTCATGATGGATTAAGACTTTCTGCTTAACCCTAGAAGGTAAAAATAATTTTAAAAACATTTCCAGAGAACTATTTTGAGAATGCAAATTTCTTTTTCATTCAATTCACCTTTCAGCTTTCTTTTGTCTTATTATTTCTTATCCATATTCCTCTCACACTCACCTGCAGGTTCGCATTTCCTGCATGTTATTAATTAATGTTCAGTGTTATGTACCTATCACTCTAGTAGTGAATAATTTTGCAAGTATATGAGTTCACACACATATGAATTGAAAAAGAAATGCAACTTAGAAAGATAAAATTTTATTAAGTAATGAACAGAATGAATGTAAGTTGATATACAAAAGTAATTACAAATTTTTAGAATCAAATATATACAAGTTAGGATGACATTTTTAAATTTAAAATTTGATTAAACTAGTATAGACTTTCTGCTTGAAAAATTTACTTGATTTTAGTAAGATTATACTGCCTAAGATTTAGTCACCTCAAAAATGAATTCTTATATCAGTAACTGCTTCATAAAAAAGGTATTAATACCAATTTGTAAAACATTTTAAAACATCAAAGACTGTTCCTGATGTGGAACCCATACTCAGTGAGAAGTATGAGCGCTGTGACAGTAGCTTTACACCTCACAGAGAGTTTGTCTTTAAATGTTAAAGTTCTACTACTGATAAGCACTTAAAATGGCACGTGTGTGTGTGTGTGTGTGTGTGTGTGTGTGTGTGTGTGTTACTTTTCATGAAATGGAATCCAGGGCCAGGGAGATAGCTTGGCGGTCTAAGTATCTGCCTGACAAGTGCCTCCCGAGTGCTGGGATTATAGCCGCACACCACCATGTCTTTCTTGACTTCATCACCAACTCAGCACACCCAGGACTTGGGGCCTAAGCCTCAGGTGGGGCCAGGAATCCAACCGTGGCCCCTGCACTTCCCTAAGCAAGCGCTTAGTCCACTGAGCTATACCACTGGCCCTTGAAATGTTAATAATTATTTTTAAAAAAGACAGGCCTAATAATCCCTAATAATAATATACTGATACAAATATGAGCTCGTATATTTAAAACATGAGCTGTAAAATCTTTGTCATCCTACACCTTCCTTTTCATCATTAAATTCTCATTAAACAAATAGTCTCTTTTCTACTAGTATCCTTGCCCTTTGTTCATTGTTTTCATTTAACTACTAGGAAAATACACACAGATCGCCACAGAAGAAGAGAAAAAACTCACAGATGAAAATTTAAAAACCTACTAGGCTTGCTAGACTTATGAGTGCTGTGAACTACTAAAATCATGTACCCCGGAGAGAAAAGTGGATTTAACCCAAGCAGCTCTTCCAAGGTCTTGTGTGATTAGTATGAAATAGCACAGGTTGTTCACGGGTATTAGATGTGAAACTGAAGCCATTTTCAGTGCCTCTTCAAACCATGGAACTACTTCAGTTATTGTAAGGGAGGATGAGGGCTTCTGCATTCTGAGAGAATCCACTAGAGGTTATGAATTTACTTTAGAAGAATTTGAAATAATAATAGAGAATTTCCAGGGTTAATAATAAAATTTTTACAAAATGTAAGAAAGAGTTGGTAAATGTGGGTTCCTAAAAGAGGCATACAGAATAAGCACCAGACAGGAAGTGCATGTTACTGAGAGCACGAGGGAAGCCTGGCTTCTGGATCTCTACTGCCTGCGTCAGAGCCATGAGTTTCCCATTCTTCATCTGGGACAGCTTCAGCTACACTAGCCACCTCCTCTAATCCTTTCTCTCTGTGCAAAGACAATATCGGGCCACATAAAACACATGAAACAGCTCATGGCAAGCAAACCCCACACATGTGCATGTTAGGTGAATATGTGGTATGCACTGTGATAGGTATTTTCATGTTCGACTCATTTATTGTAAAATTCCTTCTGAGGTAGTAATTTTCTCTAATTCCAAGTGGAAGAATTTCAACTTGGAGTTATTTAGCAAAGTACTGTTGTTGTTAAAGCTAACGAAGATGGTTCTGGAGTCTGGATTTTTTTTTTTTTTTTTAACGTCAATGAACAGCCATTGCTTTTTTCTTTCTTTTTTTTATTAGCAATTTATAAACATAGGCTATGAAATTGGAGGGCTGATATACTCTCAAATGACTGTGGGGAACATCAGACATCAGCGGGGTGGCTATTGCAGGTGTACATATGGCTCTGAATACTAGGGCCATGTATCATTGCAAGCACTGTATGTTGGCGATATTCGCCTCTGTAATTATAACATTAAACACATATACCCTAGTTCCATATTCTAATCTATACTGAAGACCTCATCAGCGTTCTCCCAAAGATGTAGAGCGCTCCCAGGGTTGAGATTACTTTGGTGACAATTTCGCAGTGGTTGTTGTCCCAGTTAAAATGCTACTAGCTTGTGTCTTTGTAATCTTTGTAGAAGGAGTTTCTGAAAATAAAGTCACCACAAAAAGAACATCAGAAAAATAATTGTCTTTCACTGCCTCGGGCAGGCTCTCACCAATCCAATTTTAAAGTAGAAACAAAGCATGGAGCAGAGGGGTAATAACAGCCGAGTTCTAGAAAATGAGGCGCAATGTTAGATGATTTCAGAAAAGCCTATAGATTGAGTTTTCTCAACTGGACCCAAGGAAGAAAACAGAGAAAAAAATGAGGTCAACAGAAACAAGTATCAATAGACTTAAGCCCAGGAACACAACAAAATGTTTAATAATAGAAGTGTATCAAGTAAATACAATAGACATCTGTCGATATGGTGATACATAAGAAACATCGCTATGCACACAGCATCCGTTCTGGTTTCATGTAATGTAAGGAATGCTCCGATAGTGAATAAATTTCTGGAATGTTGAAGTTCGCAGGAATATTTACATAAATTCAGCTCAATCTTTTATATACAAGTATATAAACACAGAGTTTTAAAATGTTTATCCCTGCTATATGCATGGCTGCTTTTTTTTTTTTTTAAGGGGGGAAGAAATGAATTCTGGTGGCGGACAGTGATGATGTTATATTTAGATAGCAAGCTCGTCAATTCTAGGCACATAAGCTGTTCACTTCCCCCAAGAAAATGTTCCCTACACAGCAATGTATAAGCTGCAATCAAAAAGCTGTTTCAACTGAGAAATCTGTGAGAACTTCAGTTTTCAGGTTTTTTTTTTTTCTTTATCTGATGCTGAAATTACCTCCTATAGCTGCACGGGTAGTAACGGCTCTTATTTTGCCCACTGTCACTATGCCATAAATATGGTAAAGGGAAGACCACAATGGCCCCTAGAGACCCAAAAGACAGGTTGCAAAGCTTTGACAGACAGCAAGGTTTCTCTGCCTTCTGTATGGACGTGACTCTGCACACAGCAGAACATCTAGGCTCAGCAACTAGAGATGGGATGTAGGGGAGACAGAGGTTAAAGAATAGTGAGTAGGAAGATCAGGTCCGGAGATGACATGATCAGACATTATGATCGAAGAAACCACTACGTCGTTCTCTTGGGGTTACAGATAAGAAGGAAACAGGTCCAAAAAGTATGGGAGAAAAGCAGCCCAAAGTCATCTACTGCCTCCACTGCACAGCTGGAGCTCACTCCAGATCTTCAAATTCTTGTATCCAGCACACATTATGCTCACTGATGTCCTCTGTCTTCTTAAAGAAATTCCCACATGAATTTATTTGAGCAGTCTGATTGGTAGAGAGGCCACCTGGTATGATATAGGAACCTAATAAGAGAAGGTATAGAGTTTTATTTTTGGGAACTCTAGCAATTCTTTTACAATACAATACATATTCCTGCTGTTTTTCTTACCACATGTTATAGAAGTCTTTTTCTGTCCAGTTATTCATGCAACTAGTGAAACACACATGTTAGGTGAACTGTATTATAATTTTTATTTAGGTAAGGAAATTAAATTCTCTCTGCCTCCAGTTTTCTTCTTCATTCAAGGGATACTAAGGATCAAATTAGTCTGTTTAAATGACTGCAGTGATGGCATGGTAGACTGCATTACAAAGGGAAAGCAAGAATCAAGGTACATGGTGACACTAATAGTGGTGGTACGATGGTGGAGGAGGCATTAGTGCTGAATAATAGCAAAGCTCATAGTAGCAATGATTGCAGCAGAAATAAAATGGACAGAAGAGTGAATTTCAGGGGAGAAAGATGAAGAACGTTGTCTGTTATGTAACATTCACTGAACAGTGTTTGAAACATCATGCATTTGTATTAGAGTTAAATTACAAAAGATGAATGTACTTTATTGTGGCTCTCTCGTGGATGTCTGAACAGTGTCTGTAAATATCAGCAAACTGTAGTGCTGGAGCTCAAAGATATTCCTATGAAATTAAGTAGTGTTATACCTAGAAAATGATTCCTGCTAGGTGTGGTCACACACGTCTGTAATTCCAGCCCTTGGGGGGGCGAGATGCAGGAGGATCATTGCAAGTTCAAGACTGCTTGGGCTACAAAGTGAGCTCAAGGCTAGTCTGGTACAAGAAAAAAACAAATCCTGATGTATTTTCCTGTCATGGTTTTATTCAATTGGCAAGAAAACCTCATTTTATCCTTAGTAGATAATTACTAATGTGTTTCTTTTGTATTTTCATAAAGTATTAATAAAAATATTGGGGAACAAAGAAGAGTGCATCAATTGTTATACTAATAACATTCAGATTTAAGGTTATAATTTGTGAGTATAAGATTGAGTTCAGATTTTCTATACAATTGCATTTTGCTGAGAAAATTTCATTTACAAACAAACCAAACGTACTGCAACTTTTAAAACTATATTCAGATTTTAAAAAAGTGAATGGATTATAATAAATTTCACCACAATATTCATTTTATTATGAGAGATTATTTTTCAAAGGTACATATAGTCATTTTTGAATCTTATGACAAGTTCCTTTACAAGGTAAGCCTTAAGAAACTGCACTTCTCATAGACAATATTAAAATGGTTTAGTAACAGATATTTATATAAATTTCATTTTTTTACATTACTGTGAACAATTTGTTGACATAAAAGCTAATATTGTCTTTTTAATTACCTTTACTCTTCTAAATATCACTTGAACACTGTTTTTAAAAGATTTATCGTGGGATATAAGCTTTATGCAAGAGATTTATATGATTATTATTTGAGTGTCTTCTGTTAAATAAAATAGTAACCACAAGTATATTAATATACTTGCTTTTAGCTAAATGAGAAGCACTTTGCCCTTTGAGCCTGCAAAGCAATAAATACTGATAAATTAAGTGCAAAATAAACTATATACAGACATATTTGTGATAAATTTATTCCTTTCTATGTAAAAACAGAAATGTTTCATGCTTGCCAAAAGTTGTGTAATTGTGAAAGTGTAGTGGCTTAAACACAGATACCCTACTTCCCGGCTGCACTGACCACAACTGAAACACGTTGAAGTAAATGGCACCCTACCAACTGAATTTCTGATCTGCATGGTAGAACTTTTTTAAGTGGAGGAGAAAAATGAAGTATTCTAATGAATGGATAAATAAGGCAGAAACAAGGGCTAAATTTTAAAATTAGTCCTCAGGGATGGGGAGGTCATTTGGGAATCTGAGTGCTTGCTTGGCAAACACAAGGACCTGGGTTTGATCCCTGTCCCTTATGTCCATGTTCCAGGCACACCATCCTGGCCACTGATACCAGGTGTGGTGGTGCATGTCTGTAATCCCAGTACTGGGGAGGCTGAGACAGAAGGATCACTAGGATTTCAAGCTGCATAGTAAGATCCTGTACAAAATAAATTTAAAAATAAAATATTTTCAAAAAAATATTTTTAACAAAAGCAGGGGAGGGCGGGGAGATAGCTCAGTGGTGTAAGCTCCTGCCTGGCAAGCATAAGGACGCAGATTTGATCTTGGTACTACATGAGGTCATGGAAACCATCCATGGGTGGTGCTGGTCTGTAATTTTAGCACTGGGGGACTCAGACGGGATAATCCTGACGAGTCTGAGCTGTGTAGTGATATTCTGCACCAAAGAAATAGGTAAATACGTAAATACATAAACAAATAAGTAAATATATAAATAATTTGTGTTTACCACATGAAATTAAACTGTTTAGAAGCACAAAGATCAGAAAGCAGGAGACTGTCTATTCTTAAAATGCTTTCACATTGATACAGAGAGAGTTTTAAGGCTTATAATCTAAGGAACCAAATCTTAAGTCCTATGAAAAGAAAAACGCTGAAGTTTATGAGGAGGCAGATCTGCAGTCTCTGTATTTCAAAAGAAATGATCTTCATGTAGAATATATAACACTGCATACCAGAATCCCACAGATTAAATTGCTTACTGTTTCTCTGATTTTCAAAAGAAATCATAGTAATATTAACACCTTCTTTATAGTATTAGGCTGTATTAAAATAGGCCAGTCTAGGTCAAATGCTCAGAATGCTGTGTGACACATTGTACTTTCTCAAAAAAAGGCTGAGTGTTCTTTTATTCCATAATTATTTACTACTGTTATTAGATTTGTGAATGTGCTTAAACTTCTCCAGAAGAATTTATAGGGTTCCATGTCTTTACAACAAATTAACACAAATTATAATGCAGATTTACCACCTGTGTGAGCTATGGCAATTTATTGACACATTTCGAGTACTGAGTAGGTTAGAGAGTTATGTAATTGGTTATTGTTATTTAACCAGTACATATGAAGACTTCTCATGATGTCCAAAAAAGAGTGCTTTGTTCTATATTTTCAAGTGTGCATTCCTGGCTGAAAACACATGTTCCGTTCTCAACAGGAGGAAAAGGTGCAACACTACCATTGAGATGAGACAGACGTTTGGGAAATCTTTGTTCTGAAAAACTACAGACCTTTATGTCTCCATAGTTTACTAGTATCATTTATTTACTTCCTGTCACATCATTACGCATGACGCGCGTCCATTCCTGACTCTGTAGCCATGAACCTTGGCTTTTTACAAGTACAAGTTTATCAAGAGTATGTGCTGTTTGTAAAACGTAGTTTTTAATATTTTTTGTTAGTTTGCACAATTTTGATTAGGTTTATTGGAGTTTAGAAACCAGATTTTCTTCCACTCTGACTTCTACTAACTGCCTTTACTCAGGCTCTCTCACAGTTCCAGGATAGTCTTTTCATTCTTCCCGTGAATTCCTAAAACACTATTCTGTGGTATATTTAAGGTCTGTGGTGTACGTCTCCTTGAAAGTTTCACTTTATCAGGATATTTCTGGGAGGCCAAGTACCTAGTGGATTAAAACACCTGCAAGCAGGTGCAAGGGCCAAGGGTTTGATTCCCTTCATGCCCCGTCCCCAGGGGCATGTTGAAACTGGATGTGGTGGCACAGGCCTGTAATTCCAGCACTTGGGAGACTGTAAACAGGCAGATCACTATGAGGCCGATCTAGCAGTGAGTCCCTGAACACCCTGTAGACCTTTCCTAAACAAATTCCTTCTTTATGAACTTTAGGGTTTAGCCTACAATTCACATATTTTCCATCATACGTTATTTTCACAAATAAATTATTCAGTAAATATTCCCTGAATTACAAGCATAGTTTTGTCTTCCTATTGCTAAACAATGTTAAAGAACGACCAAATTGTGGCATCTTTATCCTTTACTATGGTGGACCATGGTTGCATTTCATCTGCATCCATAAAGACCTGTCATACATAGACCAGCAGATGTCTCAGGGCTTTTCCGTCAGGCTCTCAATATGTCTGCTGCGTCCCCTGAGTGTTTTCACCATTAGCACTTTGTCTGTTTAGTTTATTATTTTAATTCATTTAAAATTATAATTAATTTCACTTTCAACTCTTACTAGCTTTGGAGACCTTGCCAGTAATAAATCTGAGATCACTTCCACAAGCAAAATTTGGTAGTAAAAACAAGAATATATTAAGGAAGTAGGATCCGGAGAAATAAGAAAATGTTCATATGATGTGGATGTTAAGAGAGGTAAAGTAAAGCTTTCATCTCATTTCAAAGATTACTCCTCTTGAGGGGGCTGCTGTTTAATATGGTGGTCTCAATTTTATTTTATTAATTAATTTATTTTTTGCAGAACTGAGGATTGAACTCAGGTCCTTGTACTTGCCAGCCAAGCACTTATTCTACTGAGACATCTCCCCAGCCCCTGGTGGTCTCAATTTTAAAGTAATAGGCATTACTGATTGTATATGTTTAAACGAGTGTACTTACAGTAGATTTACCTATTTGTTGATGATAGTCACTGAAGTCATATTTTACTTGAATTTTTATGTTACAGAAAAAAAAAATTCAAAATCAGTATCAGACCTGTCTGGGAGGCTAGATTATTCTTCTATCTGATTATTTAGAAAATTTTGCCGGGTGTGGTGGCGCACGCTTGTAATCCCAGCACTCGGGAGGCTGAGGCAGGAGTATTGGTACGAGTTCGAGACCAGCCTGGGGTACAAAAGTGAGCTCAAGGCCAGCCTGAACTGCATAACAAGACCCTGTCTCAAAAAGACAAAAAAAAAAAAGACAAAAAAAACAAGAAAATTTTCTGTTTTCTTTGCACCACTCTAATCTTTATTCCTAAATATTTATCTTAACCTAAAGAATAGCAATCCATGTAAATTTTGTTTTAAAAAAATAGTTCTATGAATTTTTTAAATGTTGAATGAAGGGGTAATAATTTTTATATCCTCAACAATGAAATTTACATTGTAAGGTCATTGTTGAGATAAGTGATACAGCTCTATTTTGCAACATAGACTAAGTTCTCTTATGAATCTGATTGTTTTACATCTATGTTAATTAGATCATTAAGTTTCTAGAGCACTTGTTATAGTCCATAATTTTCCTCTGATGAAGAAATTTCAGTGGTATTATGGTACTGTTCTACAGATATAGAAGAAAATATCTTGCTGTAATATGTATGGCATAATCAGCTATATTTCCTTCCATGTTTCTTTTAGAACTTTCTTATATGAAATCTTGTGTTGGTAATACATGTCAATTATTCAGTAACATGTTCTGTCTTTCCAGTGTAAGTTATACAAAATCAAGACCATCATCTTAGTTATGTAATACATAGCAAGCCTTGGGAGAAACATTAATACTGCTCCTGTTCGGCATCTTTTAAATGTAGAACCATTGTTTTTGCTCTGTGTGCATTTATACAATTTTTAAAATTTTTACTTTTATTAGCACTTATTTACCTCGCACAATGAACATTGTCCCTCTGAGAAGTCTATACACAACTCTGATGCCTCTTAGTTCTTTTATTTATTGCCTTCCCTTATATCTACCCATCTCTTTCACAATAGGTCTACTTCCTATTACCTGTTATGTTGCTCTTCATAATTTGAACTGTTCATATTAAAGAAATTAGACAATCAAGATATTTAACCTTGTGTTTCTGATGTATTTTACCTCACATTATAATCTCAAGGTGCATCAATTTTCCTGCCAATGAATCCAGATGACCCTCCTTTATGGTAAACTAGTTTTCATTGTTTATGAAATACCACGTTTTGTTTAGTCATTTATCTGGGATAAACGTATAGACCACTTTCAAGATTTGGCTCTTAGGAACTGTGCTGCTATAAGTGTTGCATGGGTTCCTTAATTATTGGAGGCAGATAACTGGAAGGGAAGCAGGTGGATCGAATGGAATTGCTAGTTTTACAGTTTTTTTAGGCACCCTACACTGAATTCCACCTTGGATCTATCACTTTATGCTCTCTACAGTGATGAGGTGCCCTAGGAGTGCACTCCATATAGCCTTGTCTCAGTTATCCTTCTCTCGTTGGTGGGACAAATATTTGACACCCAAAATAAAGAAAGGAAAAGTTTATCTAGCTCATAGACAGTGCAGGTTTCAGCCCATACTCATCTGTCTCCAAGGTAGAGTGATACGTGGCAGAGAGCAAGCTTTCATGGCAGTGGAAAAAAGCAAGAAAGCAAGAGCAAACGAGCGTGATGGCAACAGAGAGCAAATCTGTCTTCCTTACATTGCATTCAGGCTATCCGCCCTAGCTGGGTAGATTTAAGCTGGGTGTGGTACTCACACCCATAATCCCAGCACTGCTTACCCATAATCCCAGTGGAACATGAGTTAATCGTGAACTCTAGAAGTGTGCCCCATGACTACATGAGGCTTTAGAGGAACAACTAGACACCAACCATAACAAACCTCACCAACATTCATTATTTTTAAACTGAACAGCTGTCAGGTGGCTGAAGTTCTGATCTGGGAAGTTCAGAGCAAGTGGCAGGGTGGATCTAGATCAGACTCACACACAGGCAAGACCCAGGAGGAGAATAGAGAAGATCCAAATTTTGCAGACTGCAGCACAAACCCAGTGAAGCCACAGAGCAACGGAGCTTGAAGATGGGAAAAGCATGATTCAAGCATGATTCCCTTACAAACAGATAAAGGGAAAGAAACAGCCTCTCACAGACCTCTGAGAAAGCAGGCAGCCTTGCAGACACCTACATTTTTCTCATTGAGAGGAAGGTCATAGTTCGAATATACCAACCTATGAAATAGATCTTTTTCCTTTTAAGAACTAATTTTCTGGTAATTCATTAGTGTCATATTAGAGCACTTGTACATTTTCCTTTACCTTCACATTATGTGAGTTTTTGTAACTGTATTTCAAATGTACTATACCTCCTTTCTGGCATTCATACTTTTATTTCATTTTTATGATTCATTGTGTATTTGGATCCTAACAGTACATTCATAAATATTTCCTTATCTCATAAACCATTTGACTTAAACTCATTGTATGAACTGTAGTCAGCATGGTTTCCAAGAGACCAAGTGGAATCAGGTGCTACAGAATCCTCATGGTCGTTCTCAACATGCTCCGGCTGCAGTCCAACCTCTTGTCTTATGAGGAACCTCAGTACGTAGGTGGTGAGCGCTCCTCATTTTCATTTGATGATTTCTGGTGAGCATATATATTGTCTTTTATATATATATATATATATATATATATATATATATATATATATATCATCTACCTGATTAGCACATGCTCATTCAACTGTTAACATAAATATCACTTTATTTAAGAAATGTTTTCTGAACTGATAAATTTAGATTTCTCATCAATACCATATTCTGACTGCCAGTGAAACTTGGGTAGTCACATTGCACCATTTATTGATCTATAAAATATTGTAATACAGTGTTTTGTCATTATTGCTTTTAGAATGGTCTCAGTTAGTTTTATTAATTATAACTTTTTTTTTTTTTTTTTTTTTTTGCCAGACTGGGGTTCAAACTGATGACCTTGCACTTGCTAAGCAGACACTTCTGCCACATACCTATCTCCCCAGCGCCTGTATTAATTATAATGTTTAACCAAAGTGAACTATTGATTTCACAAGGAAAATTAAGGGGTTGAGTATTGAAAACTGTGTATTATGCACGCACGCTTTCATTATCTAGCAGAGCTCATAAACGCGTAAAACACAATTTTGTTGACTAGTGTCAGCCATCTGGATGAGTCATGGCCATTACGTGACCAATTTACTCTCTGTGAAGGCCAGAGAGAATATTTTCTCTCTAGGTGACTCTCCTTGGGTACAGTGTATATCTTCAATCCCTTTCCTCTGTAGCGCCATAATCTCCTTGAACAGAAATTTTGGGAAACCACTTAGTTATAGGATGTTATAGCACAGGTTCACTTATGTCCTGTGTCCTCACTGACCTTGGAGGACTAGGGCCAAAATATTGGCTATCCTTGTAGCCCTTCTTCTTCTCCAATATTTTGTCTGTAAACTTATATTTTTAACCCTCCAGAAGAAAATTTTAGTGATACTATTACTGTATAACATGGACACTTGAGCTTAACATTACTGTCTTTCTGAGTATCAAACATCTTACGCTTAACTTGGAATTCGTATTACCTATCAATCACTGACATTCTAATAAATCTCTATCAAATGTGATAAAAGCAGTTATGCATTTTTACAGAGGAATTTAGAAATCTAAGCATGTACAAAATTATAGCCTGTCAATCCTTCATTATTTTTTCCTAGTCTCTTACTCTCATTTTATACATTTTGTTTTCTTGTAAACCAACCATTTACTTGAGAGTATAGCAGTAACTGAAATTACATTAGAAGCAGCATGCATCTAAAAGACCAGAATGACAGGCATTCCACACATAGTTTTCGTGTTACACATTGCTATCCTCAGTGTCAAAATCCTTTTTGAGGTTCTTAGGACCCTTATCTAATTCATCCTATGCATGGTTTGGCTACTGCTATGTTTCCTATGTTTCCTGCTTAAAGTCACTTCATTGTTTAACCTTTAAGTCCTTGATTTCCAGTATATTTTAATGTATTTTTAAGATGTTGAAAATAAGCACTGGCAAACTACAAACTACTTAATAGCATGAAATCTGAGAAACAAAGATATGCAAATGTGAAAGTATGATTCAAGTTATTTTAAGCCTTATATTTTACTTAGAAAGTAGGCATCTAGTGATTATCTATTAATAAACTCAAGATAACATAAGTCTTAGGTTTTACAACAAGTATAATGAAAACTATCTTCAAGCTAACATATTATAAAAGATTTCTGTTGAACTACAAGACTTATTCAATTTATTTGAAAGCAAAATTATATTTCTCAAAATCTTAAAAATTAGGATTAAACAATGTAGAGAGAGAAAGGAAAGAAGTTAAGAAATATGGTAGGGGAAAAGACATACATTTATAAAAATTAAATTGCTAAGGCAATGGTGATATAG